>JASCZI010241888.1:0-22499 GCA_036250425.1 Stylosanthes scabra | reverse complement strand
GGCTGATTGTGTGTCATCACCCGCATTAGCGGAGCCCCCCTCACAACGATCAACTAGACAAACAAATAACTCAAGTAATAGAATTGTTGAAAAATGCTTGTGCCAACCGTGAATTAATTTGACGTCATCATCATCATGTAATCAATATCTGTGGCAAACAACAAACATCATGGTTATTTAACCACTGAACTAATAAATTATTTACCGCATCCATCATAATCAAGTTGACAGAGTTTTTCTCTATAGATTATTACCTCTTGAACTGAAAATTGCCATCAGCTTCCATGGGATATCTATAGTAGATTTTCGTCACACGTTTTATGTCTTGCACCCCAATGGCTTGGGCAACAAAATTCTTCAGCGCCGCTAAAGATCTCACATCTCGTGGCATTTGTATGAACACAGGCTGGTTAGAACAGAACACAACTGACCCATTATGGTCTGCCGTAATCTCGCCATCATAATGAATAGATAATAATGGAGGCTCAGACATTCTAACCACTAAAGAATATAAATCTAATAACTAAATAGAGTAAAAAAAAAAAGGGCAAAGTAAAAACAAAGGAAAGTTTAAAGGAAAGGGAAGAGAGATGAAGAAGTAGTATGAATGTGTTGTGGTTACTGAGCTTCGTGTGCTCTATTTATAGGTGAAAATTGGTCACAGTTCGCCTAGACATTGGGCGAACTGTGACCACTCTAACACGTCGTACTCTGCTGCATGAAAAAGTGGTCGCAGTTCGCCTAGTGTCTAGGCGAACTGTGCCCATGGTTGCAGTTCGCCTAGTGATGCGGCGAACTGCGACCACCTGCACCAAAAAAATGTTGGGCAGTGGTAAATATTGTCTTGTAATTTTTTTTTTGGAAATAATGTTTTTATTTATTTTATAATAGAAAATTTTCCTTGATTGTGATCATGATGCATATACGACAAAGCATGCGCCACGCCTTTGATTATGTCAACTCTCTTGGGCCAATCCAATTCCAATGCATTCTTGTCATTTCCAAGCATATCAGCTAAGTTCCCTCTCTCCATACTCATAAATCAAGAACGTGTGTGTCCCTCTACAGCAGAATCCATAGAGCTTCACAATGTTCCGGTGGCGAGTTTCTCTCATGGCTTCCACTTCACTCTTGAAGGATTTTATACTATGAATGTCTAAGCTATCTGACTCACATTTCATCTTTTTCACAGCAAATACTTGGCCTCCTCCTTTGATAACCGCCTTGTAAACTTTTCAGACCGCTCCCTCGCCGACGCAGCCATCGCTGTCGAAATTGTTAGTAGCTTCAATTATATCTTTATAGACAATCTGGCCGTCGAACGACCAAATTGAAAAGGGATTGTTTCTCTTGGTTGTTGAAGAGCTATGTCTTGAAACCGCGGATTCTTGCTTATTACGGAAGCACAAAATCCCAACTAACACCAAGGAAAGAAATAAAGAACCTCCCAAGATACTACCCAAGAGAACTGCAAGATTTTTTCTTTCACTACTTCCATCAACAGGTTCACTGACTGAGACTTCACAAAGTCACAAACCTTGGATATTGCCACATAAATCTTTGTTGTTTCTCAAATCACTTGGAAGAACAGAAGAGTTGAATATGCCAGATTTCGGAACAGGACCTTCCAGATGATTGTAAGAGAGGTTGATGTTTGACAAGCTCAACATTCCACCAAGGAACTCAGTGATATGGCCGGAGAGATTGTTGTGAGAGAGATTCAAGCTTACCAAATTCTCAAGCTTACCAAGACCAGCAGGAATCTCCCCTGAAAATGAATTGTAACTCAGGTCCAAAAATTCTTGCAAGGATGCAAGATTTCCAATCTGGTAAGGGATTGTGCCATTCAAGTGATTGTTGCTCAAATTTAAACTCTGCAACTTGGAGCAATCCTCTATCTGATTCGGGATTGGTCCAAACAGCATGTTCATGGACAAGTCCAAATCCACCAAATTAGAAAGCTTTCCAATTTCTTCTGGTATGATACCAGTAAGCTTGTTGCCACCCAAATTCAATTGAAACAAGCGAATCGCATTTTCTATCTGTGAAGGAATCTTCCCTGAGATTTGATTATAGGACAGGTCAAGTACTTCGAGTTGCCTCAGCTGGAAAATCTCTCCTGGAATATGGCTGCTTATGGAATTACCAGCCATTTTAAGCTGTTGCAAGTTCTTGCAGGCACCCCATTTCGCAGACAGCTGGCCTTGAACTCTGTTGTGGCTGAAATCAATATAAGTAAGATTTGGATACACACCAAAATCTTGATCTGCGTAGCCTCTCAACTGGTTGTACTCGATTCGAACTCGGTACAATGTTGAGCAGTTTCTAAGGCTTCTTGGGATCAAACCAGTGAAACTGTTGTGTGCTGCACTGAAGTTAACAAGCTTTCCACCTTTGCACACCTCAGGTGGCAATTCTCCAACAAAGTTGTTCTCAGCGAGATGAAGTACAACTAAGGAAGACAAGTTTCCGAACTCTGGCGGCACCGTGCAGTTTAAGTTGTTAATGTGAAACCGCACGTCGGTTAAGTTTGTTAACTTGCCAATACTAGAAGGTATTGTACCTGAGAGATGGTTTTCATTCAGTCTAAGAACACTCAAACGTGTGCAGTTTCCTATAGATGGAGGTATAGGTCCTTAGAAGTTGTTTTGATCTAAAGCTAGCAAAGTCAAGTTTCTTATGTTGCCTATTTCATTCGGAATTTTTCGACCTAAAAGTGTTGTTTGACACAGGAAATTTCTTATGAGACCGGTTCTTGGGTTATTGGTTCCATCAGGAAATAAGCGAGGGTCTAGTGTTCCGGTTATGTTATTTCTTGACACATCAAGCTCATAGACTTTTGTGAGATTTGCAATAGAAAGAGGTAAAGTGCCATGGAGAGAATTGGTGGAAAGGTCAAGGAATTGGAGTTTTAAGAGTACCCCAATGTCTTGGGGTATGATGCCTGTAAGATTATTTGCGTTTAGATCAAGTCTTTGAAGGTTGGGAAAAGCAGCCAAGTCTAACTTTTCAAGGGTACCTACAACGTAAAAGAATTTAGAGTTTAGTTTGGGATTATTAAAATTTACTACTGACTCGAAGTTAGATAATTTTATATATTTTATGAAATTATTAAAATAGCATAAGCTTATTTTGCTATATGTGAATAGTATTTAATTATACCGATTAATATTATTGGACTTATTCGGTATAAACATAAATGGTATAAGAGAAAGTACATGGAACAAATGTTATAGGGAGTCCATGGAGCCAAAGGGTGAAACCCTAACCCTGACTCCTTTCTCTCTCCCACCACCATTGTCACCCATGCCGTCAGGCCGCCGTCACCTCCTTCTTCTTTCTCTTGGAGCTGCCGCCACCTTCTTCCTCTTGCGTGACTCTGTCTTTTTCCGTTGCCTCCTTTTTCTTTTTGCGCGACTCTGTCTTCTTGTTGTTATTGTGGTGGTGGTGGTGGTGTTGTTATTGTTGTGGTGGTGATGGTGGTGGTGGTGGTGGTCGAATAATGATTTTGATTAGTTTCATATAATAATTTATTCTAGTGTCGGATGATAACTTTGATTAGTTTTGGATGATAATTTTTAATTAAAATTATTGGCTCCCTAAGAGCCTCTAATATTGGTTTCGTAAAATTGTTGATGGTATAAATATGAGTCTTATTAGAAATGAGAAAGTCTTGGGAGCCAACATATTTCGGAGCCAATGCAGTGATGATAGATGAATTACGGGTAATAACACTTATATTTTTGTGGGTGATCACTTTTATTCTATTTGGATAATAACGTTTTAAAATTTTGGATGATAAATTTTTTTAGTTTTGAATGATAATTTAATTACTGACTCTCTAAAGGCTCTCTAATGTTAATTCCGTAGCACTGTTGATTAGAAATATATTTAGATCTACATCTATATTTTACTTAATTTTTTTATGACATGTAAAAGCTAAAATTCATATCGTAAAAAAATTCTGTATTTATTTATATCAACTTATATTCGTATAATAGCTCAAATGACATTTATTATTTTTCTCATAGAAAGCTCGTGTTCAATTTTATTCCTATCGTATCTTTACTTTTAAAAAAAATAAAAATAATAACAACCTAACATCTTTAATTGTTATCTTTACGTAAAGATTTTTTTAATGGGTAGCCACTTTATTTTCGGATTGGAATAGTGATACGAGCAAGGCTAATTGATAGCCAAAAATTAATTCCAAATGTTAGTCGAGAAATAATAATTGACAAACTCATTTTTTATATTTTAAAATATTAGATAAATTAATCTTTAATCTTAAAAAAGTGAAAATTTAATGTATCACATTTTCTCAAAGATATTATACTAATGTATCAAATTTTCAAAACTTACTATAAAAAAAATATTAAATGCTACATAGTTTAATATCATACTCTAATTAACATTTTTTTAATGTTGATAACTAATAAATAATAGAAAAATAAATAAATTTTGATAATCATGTAGCATTCCTCCCGTCAAAATATCACCTTAGTAATTAGTTTAAAATAATGGAATTCCGGTAATAAATTTTGAATGACACATTAGTTTAAAAAAACCATAAATAATAAATATTGAATAGATATCCTAGGTGGTACATTGGTTACCTGCAAGTCCAGTGTATGATAAGTTAATGGCAATCACACTGCCTAGAGAATCACAGGTGATCCCTCTCCATGAACATGGGCTTTGATTTTGGGCTTGGATGGCCCATGAATCAAGAATTGGCTGGGGTGACAGAGTTTCTTTCCATCTTAGTAAGGCCTTAGCTTCTGGTGATGAGCCTTGACATAACAAAGGCAATAAAGCACCATAGTACCTTGAATTGCAAGGTAAACAACCGACTAACATGCATGGTTTGCCATTATCAAAGAAACAAGCTTGTTCACTTTCGCTTCCTTTTTTTTTTCTTCTTTTTTTCTGGGTTGGGGGATAGTTTGTTACTTTGTTCACTTTGCTATTTGATAGAAGATGAGTTGTATGCATATAATATTGCATATCACGTGCATATTTAAATTAACAAAAAGAGTTTGCCTCTTTTTTTCTTCTGCCGCGTGATGACTTCCCTTGACTTATAGTCAACGATCTGGTCACCTTTGCATGGCACCAAATAAAAGCACAAAAGAGTATGCTAGGGCAAGGATGCCATATTATTATGAAAATTTATTAGGTATTCTCAGAGCAAATAAAAGATTTTACATTTGATATGTTATTTAAATAATAAGTTATTAATGAGCATTTATAATAAAATCATTTTGTATATGTTACGAATTGATTGGAAAGAATAAATACTTTTCATTTACTCTCACAACACCTAATAATAACCCTATTATTATTACTTAAACTTTTCATTGGCCCTCTTCCACCTGTTTATTGTTGTCTACTTTTTAATTAACATTATGATGTTACAAGTCTTGTAAGACTAATCTCTAAAAAAGAATATCACATCCAAAACTAACCTTTAAGATTAATTTTATGGTAAATTCTAAGGTACAAATCAAATTGCAGATATACGAAGATGCTATGGTCAATAACTTCATTTGACACCTTCTTATATGTATATTCATTAAAGTTTAATCACTATCATTATATCTTTATAGATCTATATGTTTTGATATCTGTACCAAAATGTATATTTAATCTTGTAAGACTTTAAACTCTCTCACTGTAATAGCTAACTTTATAAGATATATATGGCATTGATTTGTTATATATGGAGAGTAGCAGTAAAGAGAATAGTAATATGGCAAATCAATCCTTTTAAAAAAAATGCTGTTTTTCTTCTTAAGAAGAAAGCATTTGTTCAATTTTGTTATCCTTTCCGGTTTCCACGAAGAGTAGCTGTTGTCTTGTTGACTAGCAAAGACTCAAATTATTTAAGGTGTGAAATAGGGGTGTCAAAAATTTCTCACACAAGAAAAGTCCCACAGGTACCTCTTCAAATGGGACTCGAACCTGGGGAATTTTTCTCCCCACTCACTCCTAGTGTGAAGTGCACTTTAAATAGAGTCCACCAAGGCACCAACGAATGACCCAATCACCTGTCGTTGTGACGCCAACCACAGACCAAAAAACAAGGCTTTATAAAATTTTTGGATGAATAAGTTAGTTATTGATTCTCTAGTGATTCCTTAACGTTCGTTCCATAGCACTGTTGATATGACTTAAATAAAAGATAATTCAAATTATTAGAATATAATTAGATTAATAAAAATATTATGTGCACATTAAATCAATTGTTATATATTTAGGGATAATGTTCAAATTGGTCTACCAACTTGAAATAGTCATTTAAATTGATCACGTTATTTAAATTGGTCTCCAAAAAATTTTAATAGTCATATTAGTCCCTGAAAGATACAATCTTCAATCAAATTGGTACTTCTATCAATCAGATGATGATACGTTATCTTTAAATGCCACGTGACATGAAATAATTGGATGAAGTATCATCCATCAACCAATCATTTTGTAACACATATCATTTAATTGGTAGAACGATCAATTTGACTAAGAATTGTATCTTTTAGGAGACTAATATGACTAACAAAATCTTTTGAAAACCAATTTAAAAAATACAATATTTTTCAGGGACCAATTTAAACATTAATTTTATATATTTATATTTGAATATATATATTATTTAAATTATTTTTAATATATATTATTTATTTTAACATATATTCCATAGAGTAGTAAATTTGGTAACTAAACATATAATGTGTTAAATTAAATAATAAAATCAAGTCAATACATACAAATCGAATTAGAAACACTTTGTTTTTAAAATTTTCTAATGGTCTAATTTCGTTATAATGTGAAAATTAAATATTTAAAAATCCATTAATACAACAGTATGGTCATAAATCATCACAGAGTAGTACTCTCTAATTTTCAGGTAAACTATTGCATCCTAGTGATCCTACCATAATTTTATGTATTTTAATATTTTTTACGTATCATTGACACCCTGGAACCGGCGAATTATGTGTGCATTTGAGATTGAAATTTTAAAGCGTAAACGTAAACTCTCACACCGTACCTCGCTTAAACCTAAAGTTGAAACACTAATGTTAGCTCTGTCCAAAAAATAAAAAACACTAATGTTAGCCACGTCCAAAAAAGAAAAAAACATTAATGTTAGCAATAGCAACTAGCACACGCAACTCTAACGAGAGATGTGGAATATTCAGTCTAGTCGACTTTACGTAGTTGTATGTTAAGAAGCATTATATTGGATTATTCAATATATTTAATTAAATTATCATCATCTATAAAGTATCAACTTCACATAAAATTAATTATTTTTATTTCTCCCATGTTATGTTATATATATAGAAAACTTTTCGATTGTATGGCATAATGGTAATTCATTAAGATAAAGTCGGTAATGCTATTTATTGGCCAATTCTGTAGTGTCTCTCATAAATTAATGGCATCATACAAAAATTAATTTAGACCATTAATTGTTGGATATACATAGTAAGTCTGGTGTTTAATAGAAGATAATTTAAATGACATGAGATGGCTGCCAGCTTTATAGGTAACGATGGCTTTTAATCAAGATTGTTTTGGAATTTGTGTTGACTTAAAAATTTATAAATCACATCATAGAAAATCGTAGAAAATTATTACCTCCACACAAAAAAGAAAATAGAAAACATCTCAAATAATAATAATAATAATAATACATAAATAAAAAATACAAAACAGAACAAGTTAAAAAGACTAAAGAAAAACAAAAAGAGAAACGTAAATCACGTGACCATGACTATTTCTATTTGTATTTAATAATTTAATTTCTTTAACGACTTGTAATCTTATATAGTCCATCAGAAAATGTTAAATTTATATGGAACTTATTTAATTAAAATAATAACTAGTATTTATATCCAAAATAATATTATGAGATGATATTTTTATTTATTTACTGTTAAATTTTTAAATAAAATAAATATCAATTATCTAATATTTATTATGAAATAAAAAATTAATAATATTATATGATATCTTATTACTCATTATTAATTTTTTAGTATTTAATGTTTTTGCATGAAAGTTTATTACATCATATTGATGGCAATTTTAAAATTGAATAATTATTTATCTTTTATTAAATTATAAAATTTTAATAAAATAAAAGTAATTTTGATGAAAGATATTTTAAATTTTCAAACTATATTAAAAACTTTTATTTCTAGAAATTAAAATATTTTATTATTGATAGAAAAAAAAGAGTATTATCTATTATAGGTCAACAACAAGGATTATTTTATTGTACTTAGTCCATTTAATTAAATATAGATAAATAAATAACACATCAAATATTTTCGTAAAGTATTTTTTATAATATTTAATATAATTAGAAGATAAAAATAATATAACGTAAAGTTTTCAATAATAACTAAATATATTGGTAGTATAAAAAAATTGACACTATTCTCTAGTCTAATGCATTATTAGAAAATAAAGAATGTAGTGCTCTTGAAATTTTGAATTTAAATTATAAACTGTAAAATTTAAAGTATTGAATTTTAAATCTTAAACTCTAATTCTTAAAATCTAAATTTTAAATTCTAATTTTAAATTATTAATATAAAATATAATAAACGAAAACTTAATATTTACTAATTGACGAGAAGTGCAGCACTCCTTACTTAATAAGGAGTGTTGAAGAATAATCAATTAAAATTTTGTACTATAAATAAGAATTTTTATAAATAAAATATATTTTATTTACTAGTATTTGTCTTACTTAAGAAGTACTTATTTATTTAAATATTGTATTTTATTTTAGATATAAATAATAAGTTCAATTTAAAAATAGTTATATTACGTATATAATAAGATTAATTTTAAACATATATTCATTGAATCTAAAATTTAGAACATTCAACATTCTATTTCTAGATATGTAAAATTAGGGGTGTCAAACACGACAACCTGTCCCGCCCGTCTAATGTGGTGGTCTTGAAATTTCAATTCGCCCCGCCTTGTGGCGGGCTTAGCCCGCAATTTTTTTTAATTTTTAAACTAAAAAAACTAAATCTCTTAAAAAAATATAATTTCAAAAATATTCAATAACTTACAATATTTAATTAAATATTATTCAAAACATCTAATTAAATATTGATTTCCTAATATAATTTCACAAATATTTCAATAACTTATAATATTTTTTCTAATTAATTAATTATTTACTTAACTTTTAAAAAATAGCGATAGAAAGAGGCCTGACCCGTCCCGTCGAAACCCACGAGCTAAACGGGGCGGGTGAGATCATAGACCGACCCTTTTTTTTTTAGGGCAAAGCGGGCCGGTCTGACAATTTTCGACCCGTTTAACACCCCTACGTAAAATTATGCTCGAAATATAAAACATCCAAAAAAATCTTCGATTATAAAATAATTTGCTGCAATTTGGATAATATTAGTTTTATTTTATTTTTTCATTAAATGATTAAAAAATTTTAAAATTGTAATTTTTAATTTAAATTAAACTTATGTAGATATAATTCAAATTTTTAATTTAATTTAATCGCTTAAAAATAAATATTTATTTAGGACACAATAGTTAATCATTTAAATTTAATTTCTATGCATAGTCAGTGTAAAAGAGTTTTACACATACATCCAATCAGATATTACCACGTTATAAAAAATAATTAATTTTCAAACCTACTACTTCTAAAGTCATATAAATGCATGAATATAATTAGATGACTGTGTAAAACTCTTTAACTGTCAGTGCATCAAAATTAAATTTAATTAATTTTTACAAGTTCATATCATCAAAATTAATTATTGACATACTAAATAATTAATAAATTAAAATTAAATCATATTTTAAAAAATAAAAAATAAATCTAAATAAATTAAATGCAACTAAATTGGAACACTAAGAAAAAACACAGTAATAAGGAATTTAATTAATAAAATATTTTTTATTTTTAAATAAAAATTTTTATTAGTATATGTTAATTAAAATTTTAATTAATTATATTTTAATTTGTTGATTTATTTGTGGGTTCTATGTTAATATAAGGAAAAAAACATAAATAATGAAATAAAAATTGAAAAATAAAATAATATAAAAGTAAAAAGTGTTAAGAGCTACTTCTTTATAGCTGCCATGCTCTTTCTTGTTATTTACTTTTTTATACAGCAAACATTAGTTATTATATATTATCTACTTCTTCATGCAACTGACATGCTTTTTACTGCTAAGGCTATGTATATCATGTTGTGTAACATATGAGGTTGAGAAAAGTGGAATATAATGAAAAATAATACTCCTGAAAATGGGACACGGCTATTTATACTAGGAGGCTAACACAGGCTAGGCAGCGTGTTATAATATATTTGGCTAGCCTAGTTCGTATTAAGGTCTATCAAATGGATCGTGATTTATCACGTACTGATGCGTATTGTGAACACCATTGTCTCAAGTCTGGGTTAAGTAACATACATCCAAATTTTAAATTCATGCCCACATCAATAAAATTAATATTTATTTAATTTATTTTAAAAAAATCATAATCTTTTTATATAATTACGATACAAAATTTATAACGATAATTTTATATAAATTATAATTTATTTACATAAACTATAGAATATGTTCGTACATATAAATCAGTTCATGAGAATAAACTAGCTTTTGAGTTTGTTTGTTTGTTTTTTTTTTTTTTTAACTGAGATTGAATTTTACAAATAAACTCAATTTTACAAATAACTTTTTGAGTTTGTTTGTTTGTTTTTTTTTTAACTAGCTTTTAATGTCACATACATGGCCATCTGAATTTAAACTTTAAAGTGTAGGCTACTAGGCTCCTTACTTTCCCATATTTTTTCTCACTAATGACAAAACTCAAGTTGGTAGGCCTTTAATTTGGGTGTGTCTAAAATAAGCTCAAACAATATGAATTTATTGAATGAGCCATTTTTTATGAGCTATTAAATTTTTCTAAATGTAAATCAAGAAATATTATAAAAGAGAAGTATTAATAAACCTTAATAAATATATAACATATTAGTATATAAGTAATAATTAATAAGTATATTTAATTTCTATTTCTATCAAACATATTTTAAGTAAATATAAAAAGTTTTAATGCATAAAAATCTATTAATATTTTCTACTTGCTAAAATTAATTAATAAGTATGGAGTAACTTTTTTATTATATACAAAAAAAATAATTAAATTCAAATTAAGATGTTATTTTTATTATTAAAAATAAAATATAAAATAACTAAATTTTAATTTATATTACTTAACAATTAACATATAATTAATATATTTTCTATTTTATTAAACTAATATAGACTATAGTATCTAGTAGCAAATCAACTATGAGTACTAATTCGCATACACGCATACAAAACATAATAAATATCAAATGATATATAAAATTTAAAATATATTTTATACATAGATTATAAAAATATCCAATATTTTATTTATATTCATGTGTCATTTTTTCTTTTTCTAATCACTTTTCTAAATTGTATAAAATATTTTTAATACTTTTTTGCATTATTAATTAATAATACATACTATTTCTAAATATATTTTAGTAATTTAATTGTAAATAAAATTCAACTCATGTAATTATATTTGAATGCATTCAAGCATATTTAAAAATTACTTTTTATTATTTTATTAAATCAAAGTTCAATAAAATGAAAACACACGTAGCAGATTAAATAAATGTCGTGCGTAAAATATATATCATATATCTCTGTGATATAATTAAAATTTCTTTTATATGACTTAATATATCATTAGTATATTTTATATTTGATTTGTTAAAATAAAAATAGCTTCTTAATATGAATTTATTTCTAATATATAATAAAAAAGTTACTCCATACTTATTAATTAATTTTAATAAATAGAAAATATTAATAGATTTTTATGCATTAAAATTTTTTTATATTTACTTAAAATATGTTTGATAGAAATAGAAATTAGATATACTTATTAATTATTACTTATATACTAATATGTTATATATTTATTAAGGTTCATCAATACTTCTTTTTGTAACATTCCTTGATTTATATTTAAAGAAATTTAATGGCTCATAAAAAATAACTCATTCAATAAGCTCAAATTGTTTGAGCTTATTTTAGACACACTTTAAAAAATATTTTATTTAATTTAATTTTTTATTTTTCAGTCTATTCAGTCATAGTTGAGAAAAAAAAATAATTTGATTCTCCATGAAAAAGGACACGAGATACTCTATGAAACAAATATTCTAAAATTTTAGAAAATGAAAATAGAATCATCACATGTGATAGATGATTAGAAATTTAATAGTAATTAGTTTATATTTTATTATTTTACCAACTTCTTTACTTAAAAAATTTGAATTTGAATTTATTATGTTGGATTATATAAATATCAAAGTAGTATATATTCCTCTATTTTACGAGGGATAAAAATAGGGTAATACTATTTAAACAAGTAGTTTTGGTCAATCAAGTGCAATTAAGTGGTTTATTTTTATACTAAATAGAATATTATTTCGGTGTCAAATAGTATAAAAAAGTACACATAAATAAAGTTCTATTTGACATCGAAATTATCTTCTATTTAGCATAGAAATAAATCACTTGTTTACACTTAATTGGCAAAATCACTTGTTCACGTAGAATTATTGAGATATATAAAAGGGGTAAGTTACCTATTTAATTTATGGAGACTACTCACACGTGGATGTCATACACAACTTTTTGTAAAAATATTGTGTAATAAGGTAATAAGTATCCAATTCATTTAAGATTAAAAGAAATTGATTGAAATAAAATCGGTAAGTTTTCTTTTTAGGAATTGGACATATTTATATCTTATTTAGTTAGATTTTTAATTTAAATAAACATAAAAATATTCTGCGATAAATAAATAAGTATGGTAGACATAATAAATAAATAAATTTAAAAATACGTCTTTAAAAGTTAAAATTATTTCTTGGAGAGAATTAATTTTACAATAATTCTACGTGAATAAGTGGTTTTAGCCAATCAAGTACAACCATGCTAAATAGAAGATAATTTCGGTGTCAAATAGAACTTTATTTAGGTGCACTTTTTTATACTATTTAACACTGAAATAATATTCTATTTAACATAGAAATAAACTACTTGGTTGCACTTGGTTGACCAAAACTACTTATTTAAATAACATTACCCTTAATTTTATATTATGTCATCTATTTTATTATTTTATTTTGTATATAATTTTTTTATAAATATATAGTTTGTACTAATAAGAGTAATAATAGGTTTACACTATAAACATATACATCATTTATTATATTAAAAAATTAATAATAGGTTTAAATATAAAAAATATATACTAACTATCACATACGTTTTTATTATAAGCTTAATTATAAAGATGATGTATATATTTTGTGTCTACCATATTACAAAAAAGCTTATAATAAAAATATATGAAGATATAACTTTGCCCTTAAATCTGCATTTTACAAGTCTTTACAAGTCAAGCTAATAAGCCATATGGTCTACCCAAAAATAAACCAAAAAATAAAGTATAAAAAAAACACGTTAGTCACCGAAAATTACTGTTAGTCACGAAAAAAAAAAAAGGGATGGTAGACCTTTAATTTTAAAAGTTATTTTTTAGAAAGAGACCTTTTAAAAGTAATATATAGCTAAAAGCTAAAACGCGTTGGAAATAACATATTAATGAATTGTTTTGTATAAACATAATATATATTTTTTTTAATAGTTCAGCAACCTCAAAAACAGAAGTGTTACAAAGAAAGAGGAGAGGCTCAGCCTTGTCAATACTCAATATAAAAAGAAAGCTCAGCTTTAACAGAAAAAAAATAAAAGAGACTTCGCCTCAATTAATAGTCTTAGTGCAAATTTGAATTCTCTTTTGATTTTGTACCAACGATATATATATATTAATTAAAAAAATCAGAATTAGTGAATAATAGGAAAATCATTCTTTCATAGTGATATTTTTTTTTTATAAATATAGTAAATTTTACTTGGACTGGTTTAATGATACTTTTCATATTTTTTCAAATGGATTTTTTTTTTAAAGCCAATTGTAACCAATTCATTAATGTAATAAAATGAGTACATTAGATGTGGATGATGTTAGTAGAAGATTAAAAGAGGAATAAATAAACTAAAAGAAGAGATAGAAGATCGAGGGAACGACTTCAAGGTGGGTGATGTTGGTAGTGCTCACAAATGAGTTTCGCTGTTTTCACAAGAACCTGCTCTGTAGATCCAGAAATACCTTCGAAAATCCTTAAGTTCCTGTCATTCCAAAGTTAGTTGCCGTAGAGTTGCAGCTAACAAACTCGTTCGATTCCGGCTCAGGGGGCCACTCTTCATCTTAGTAATTGCTTGAAGCCACCATAAATAAATGGGTGGGTCAGGACAAGCATTCAAAGAAAGATTCGATTTAGCCCAGACATCAGAAGCAAAGGGGCAAGACACCAGACAATGGGTTGTTTTTTGTAGGCATTGAAGATCCCAGTGAAAATTCCATAGTTGTTTTCTGTGGCACTGCTCAGGAAGGTGATCTGAAGGAGGATGGAACAATTGAAAATCTATGCAATAACCTGAAGAAACAGAGTAGTCTCCTCGTTTTTCATGCATCCAGGTAATAATATCATCCGCTGATTCTTCCAATTGTAGTTGTAGAATGGCTGTAGCAATTTCTGATGTGAAGATATTTCTTATGAGTTCTGCATTCCATTGTCTGTCAGTAGTCAATAGTTGATGAACCCAATGCATGTTTGAAGATAGGTGCTGCTGTTGAAAAAGAGATATAGGACAGAATTTGGATAGCCAAGAATCTTCAAACACCTTGATATGAGTACCTGAACGCACTCTTTAGATAATATCCTTGTCTGGTATTTTTCTTCCTTCTAGTATACTTCTCCAAGCCCAAGAAGGATTACCACCAACACCAGCTCTAAGAAAATTAGTTCGATGAAGATACTATCCTTTGTAGAGTCTGCTGATTAGGGAATTAGGTCTAGTCAAAATTCTCCAGCCTTGTTTAGCTAGCATAGCTAAATTGAAGGCTTTGAGGTCTTTAAAACCAAGACCTCCTTGTTTTTTATCCTGCAAACAATGTCCCATCTAACCCATTGCAGTCATCTCTCATTATTGCGTTGACCGCACCAGAAGTTCATTATCTTGCGATGAATTTCATCTAATAAGATTTCTGGTAGCTTAAAACAGGACAATAAGTATAGAGGCATTACAGTGGCAACATCCTTAATTAGGACTTCTCTTCCGCTAACCGAAAGTAAGGATTTCTTCCATATTTGCAACTTCTTATCAACCATGTTCTTGACATAATTAAATGTTTGCCTCTTAGAACTTTGGGTAATTGCAGGAAGACCAAGATACTTGTTTTGAGTGTCAATATGAGCAATTTAAAAAAGCTGAGACAGGATGTGCCGAACACTATGGAAAGTATTTCTACTAAAGAAGAGTGGAGATTTGGAAAGATTTAGAGTTTGACCACTATACTCACTATAAAGATTAAGAATCTCTAATAGCTTATGACATTAGAAGTATTAGCCTTACAGAATAGGAGAGAATCATGAGCAAAGAATAGGTGATTAATGGTAGGGCAACGAGGATTCAAGTGGATTTTAAAGGTGCGATAGTATATTTATGTATAAAATATATAATTTTTAGGAAAATTAAAAATTTTGACGGTTCGATCCGTTAAGCGATTAGTTTATTATTATTTTTATTCTTTAACCTATATTTTTAAAACCAAATTTGATTAATTGGTTAGACTGAGAACCAATAACAAATTCAATTCGGTCAACACAGAAAATCATTGCTCATTTAAACAGCCAGTAAATTAAAAAATCGAATAAAATTGATCAGTCAAATCAACCAATAAAAATATTATAGTTGGCTTAAGTACTTAAAAGAAAAAAACTAAACTACTATTTAAAGTGGTTTGATGACCGATTTGATTTCAAAAAACTTATTTATAGCGAGTGCGAGCCACTGTTTGTGTATGTCTATAAATATTCAAAAAGTGCCCCAGCTAGCAACCAACACTTTGATTATTGATACTCTCTAACTTTTAGATGGATTATATGAAGAAGCTTATTCTCAACCGGGATTTTAATGTTAGGGGTCAAATTTTTGTAAGAGAAAAATGTAAAACTAACAACTTTAATTTATATTGCCCAATGTTTTAATTAATAGTCTATTATTTAATCAGTAACTTAATATTATATTTTTTCCAAAATTTTTATATATTATTGACTAACTACTATTAACTAACTACTACTGGCCAAAATAATAAATAATGCTTATTGTATAATATTATTTTCTTATAATTAATTTTTTTCAAAATCTACATTGTTTTTTTTTTTAAGTTTTTTATTATCATTAACTTAGAAAAATATTAGGAAGTATTTTTTTCTTATTAATATTAACCAACACTTTATTTTTTAAAGGAAAACTATAAGTAACCAATATTATTCTAACTAGCAAATCAGTCAATAAATTAGAACTAAAAAAAGAACATCCAAAATGTTAAAAAACAAAACGTCTTATACCATACAATCAAAAACTTCTGAAAATCAAATACAAATATAACTCCATAAATATTTTTTTAGAAATAGAGCATTTGAAATCTAAAAAAATAGAACATTTAAATTAAATTTTTAGCTGATATTGACTAAACTTTATTGGTTAGCTAGTATTACTCTTTTTTTAAATATTAAAATTTATAATTTACGGTTCAAAATTTAGCCAATACCATATTCTTTAAATGTTACATATAAATATATTTTTTTTTAACCAAATATTAATTTAAATAATAAATTTTATTGATTATATGATATTATTTATTAATTTATTCATATTTATAAAATTATTGTTTGAAAAATTAAAACTGTACACTAAAGTTATATTCCATATACTGATATATATATATATATATATATATATATGAAGAAGTTGAAGACTTTGGGGGCATGGCCCACGCTGGTCCCGGTTGTTCCGCCACTGTTAGTGGCGAATCAGGAAGTCAACTATGTGGAAGCTGAAAATAGGATTGAAAGTAACGGTGGATTAAGATATTTTATAAAGATGGGCCAAAAATTAAAAATTTATAAACCCAAATTTTGTTCATATATTTGGCCACATTAAATTTTTGGTGAGTTATAAGATTGAAAGATTTTCACTTGAAGAAAATGAAAATTATTATATAAATATTTAATTTTATTTTAAAAAATTAATAAAAATAAAATAATAAACACTCTGCGTGATAGTTAAATTAAGAAAATTTCTACTCTATTCAACATTCTTTCTATTAATGATAGCATGTATCTAGTTTTTTTCTATTAATTTTAATAAAAAAATTAAGTGTCAAAAAATAAAAATTTTTACTAAAAAAATTATATTTTAATAACATTTATATCTAAAAATAATTTTAATAAACGTATTTATTTGAATTATTTATTATAACAAAACTAATGTAGATTACTTTTTCTAGTATTTTATATATATACTTTAAATAAATTAGTAAATACAAGTATACAATATGTGAAATATATTTATACTAATAAATAATTTATTTAATTTAATATATTCTGAAAAATTAAAATATTTTTTTATGATATGTAAGAGTGTAAGACTTAAAATAAAAAGTAAATTAATAATAGAATAAGTAAGTAACAGATAAAGAGAAATGAAAGAATTGAAAAAAAGGTAACACATATGTGGAAGTGTGGAACTCACATACATAAGATGTAATTACAACTAACTTTCCACCATACTAACAAATTCTTCATAGTACTAATTAACATAACATACTATATATTTAACTCTTCAAAATCCTGGGGACTATATATATATATATATATATATATATATATATATACACACAAGAATATTGCTTGTAAAAGTTTCATCTAAATTAAAATTCAACACTATCAAAATTTGTAGATACGTTCCTATTGGATTTCATCCGTGTGTCTAGCAAGGGCATGCATGGGACTATGTGGGAGAGTTTCCTTCCACCTCTCATGCAAAAAGAGAGCCTCCTTTTCTGTTCTGCGATTCTGCCCGCGTGGTGACTTCTGTTGACTTAAGTCAACCATCTGGCCACCTTTGCATGGCACCAAATCAAAGCAAAAACAGTACGGCAGATATAGATAATAAAAATTTATTTAATTTTATTTTACTATTTTATAATTTTTTTGTTTTAGATGGTTTTTTTTTTAAAAAAAATATGCCCATAAATTTAATTTCTAAAAATAGTTTATATTAATTATTATTTTTTATTCTTAAAAAGATTAGTTAATATCAATTTAGTTTTTACAAAGTATTCTTTTATAAGATCTATGGCGTCGATTTATTTTTTCTTTTGAAAAAGATACATGTGCTAGGTTTTTAACATTTTGAAAGATATATTTGTGACATTAAATAGTCCAAGAAAATATGTCATGTATTTTTTAGAGATAAAATCAAAGTAATATCAAATATAATTTTAAGGGACACCAATAATAAATTTAAGGATTAAATAAATAAATATCATGTAAATTTACATAATATATAAAGCCAGCAAAGTCCAAAGCGATAGTAGCTTCAATTTCAAGGTAAAGGAATAAAGGCAGAATGTGATGGTACCCGTTTGGCATTAATAATAATAATTAAAAAAAAAACATTTATGCTCCAAATTTTTTTAAAATTGTAAAGTTTATCTCTAATTTTTGTGAAATACCTAATAATCTCTGATTTTCGAAAAAATAGTATAATCAAGCTCCTCTGTTAGTTTAATTTTGTTAAAAAAAACAAAAAAAATGTTTATATAGCTGTTAAAGAAAATGTTTGTGGTTCTCATTTTTTCTCATGTGAGTGATTTTGTAAAGAATTTTATTGGTAATTTTTGTATTTTTTAACTAATTAAACTAATGGAGAGATTTGATTGTACCCTCTTTTCAAAAGTTAATGATAAAATTGTAAACTTTTAAAAAATCTAGGACAAAAAATTTGCCTTTTCCTTTTTCATGAAGAAATTTTTTTTTTCATTTAATTTTAACCTGCAAGTAGGTTTTTTTTTTTTTTTTCAGATATCTTAAACTTGGCATATTCAGATTAACTTTTTACATCTTATGAAGTGTTTACATAGTTTAAATTCAGAATTAGATATTTAAGCAACTTAACTCATTTACTGTATTAAAAAATATGACAGAGCTTTCTATTCGACAAGTTTTTTTTTTTTTTTCCGTGTGCAAAGGGGCATAAAGCCCAAAAAAAATAAAAAACATTACAAATTGAGTACACGGCTAACAGAACATTACAGATTGAGTACACGGGGTAACAGAACCTCTCTTTCATCCTCTTGGAGTACTCTAACACTTTTCTGGAGAGGAGAATTCGAGAACAAAAAACCATCATGTTCTAAACTCATCTACTTAAATAACCAGCCATCCTATTTCCTTCTCTATACACCTTATCAAAATAACACCTTTTATTAAAGTATGATGAACACTTTAATTTGAGTCCACCCATGAATGACCCAATAACCCATATCTAGTTACAACAACCACCAATTTGGAATAGTAAATATCTTCTTTTTAAAGAAAAACTTTAAAATGATTAATTTCCCTTGGTTCTAAAAAATTGGACCGTACGGACTGATTTAGTCGAATTAACTATTAAATCGGTTCAATTTAAGATAAAAGGATCTTTCCGGTAAATACATAATAAAAAATTTTAAAGTAGGCTTTTTTTAACATTTTTTTGTGTTAGGCTTTTTTTAAAAGTTAATATGTTTTTTTTTTCCAAAATTTAATATGGTTATTAAATATTAAAACACGTTGGAATAAATAATTCAGTCCGTTCAAAAAAAAAATTCAGTCATAGTTGACGCGAGTGAAACAATTTTTTTTTTTTTTTTTTTGAGTTAGTGAGAAACAATTTGATTCTCTAATCTCTATGAAATAAATATTTTAATATTTTGGAAATGAATATAGATCTCTTACTTATAAACGAAAGAGAATTGTTGTAACTAAAAAGACAAAAGAAGAAAAAAGAAAAGAGATCAGAATTGTAACAAAAAAATTAAGTGATTCAAACTCAACAATTCCAAAAATTATATTAAAAGAAAAAAGTTACCTCATATTTATAAAAGTTATTACGGATGGCTAATTTTTAGATAACTTTAAAATGAAATAGGTTAGATAATCAATAATCTTTTTCTTATTTTAACTTTACTTTTGAATCAGCGTCAGCCAACTCTTCCTTAAAAATTAAAAAGTATTACACTAAAAACATTGGACCTTAATATTCTTCTTCCAAAATTTAGAGAAATTGCATAATAATAATAATAATAATAATAATAATAATAATAATAATAATAATAATACAGAATTAATATTAGAGAGCTTTTAGGAGCTAATAATTAAATTATCATTTAAAATTAAAAAAAATTATTATTCAAAATTAAAAAAATATTATCATCCAAATAAAATAAAAGTAATCATCCGCAACTCATCTACGACATTGATTTCCAAATATATTAACTCCCAAATATATGGACTCCCAAGTCATTATAAAATTAGTAACTGAGATTTTAGAAGTTGGGCACTTTAATACTTTAAATTTCAAAATATACAAAATAGTCTTAAATGTTTACCTTTGTTAATTAGACAATATATATAGTTCCCTTGTATAATTTTTATTGAGTGAGATATAAAATAATCCAGAAAAATTTTAAAATAATCGGTGAATTATAAAAACTCTAACATAATTCATTTAATTTGTCTATATTTTTTAAGAGAAAGATTATATTTTCTAGTTCAATTAAATATTAGAGACTGTTTTATATATTTTAAAACGTGAGAAATTAAAATATCCCATTTGTAAAAAGATTGAACTGGAAAAAATTGGAACGTAAACTTCAACTTATGTATGTATGATATGAAGGTTATACCAATTTTAACAAAGCTAATTTTAATCATGCTTGAATATATCTATAGTTTTTATACTGTATATAATAGGAATATAGGAGATAATTGTTGTCCATTTTTTTTCAAAAATACAATTTATAAATTTAATCTAAAAAATATTTTATTAAAGCCAATAATCGAATTAATAACTTTTTGATTCAACCGTGACATACTTAACATTTGAGCTAATCTCTAATATATTATTATTTTTTATTTAATTTATTAAAATATGAATTAATAGGGCACGCTACACTAGTTATATATAAAGTGAGTGTAATTCAAGGGGAAAAAAAAAGAATCAAAAGATAAGGGTTACTTCAAATAATTTATATTAAAACGAATGCGAGTGTGTACTTATGTATGTCTATAAATATCCAATATTGTTACTCTTTAAATTAGAAATTATTACCATTAAGATGGCTCACTTGAAGAAGCTTATTCGTATCATCTTCAACCTTCTTGGTTTCCTTTTTGTGCTTCTTTTCTTAACAGAAGTGGCAGCGGCAAGGGTACCCAATCCCTCATTATTTCATAAGCATGGTAAGTAATATCTATCGCACCCGGGAAGAAAATCCTTCCAACTTTTACATCTGATTTATTGAATAATGTCGATACTTCACGGTTGATACCTTATTATTATACAAGTTTCTATCAGTTTTCAATTTTTTTTACATTATTCACCCAATTTTATTTAGAGAAAAGAACATTTATGCCACCATTTTTAAAAATAAAATAAATTTATCCTGACTTTTATAAAATACCTAATAATTTCTGACTTTCGTATAAACGGTACAATCAAGTATTTTTATTAGTTTGGCTCGCTTAAAAAAAATTGAAATTATTTATATAACCGCTAAAAGAAATGTTTGTGATTCTCATTTTTCATCACGAGAGTAATTTTATAAGAATTATACTAACAGTCTCCATTATTTTAGCTAAGCAAATTAATGGAGGGACTTGATACTTTTTTTTTAAACTTAATAATTGTTAGGTATTTTATAAAAGTCATAAGTAGATTTGTATAATTTTTAAAAAAATCAGGGTATAAATATCATTTTCTATTTTATTTGTTTTGTATCAGTTTATTATTATTTTTTATATGCTAAAAGCATAAAAAAAAAAACGAAAGTAATAATTTTCATTTCCCAATTTTGATATATATGCTCTGCCTCCTGCTCATGCATAATGTCTGTATAACATTGTAGGGGCTCCTCCGCGTAACGGTAATTATGCTGGGCATGAAAATAATGGTCATTAATATCCGTTGGTACGTATCGATCGATCACTACTTTATAGTGGTTATGGATTCTTTTTTTGAGATTTTCTGTAAATGCAATTTTATTATGGTTTGTTTAATTATTAATAATTTATGCATAGTTTGCCTGATGATGATATTTTTTTTGGTGTCTAAATAAAAGAAGAACAAAAACTAGCACCTTAAAACAGATTGGTGCATATCATCCTGAATTACAGACATAATAGAAATAGGTGGGAGAAGCC
>JASCZI010241887.1:56596-68986 GCA_036250425.1 Stylosanthes scabra | reverse complement strand
CTAAACCTTAGAAATAAGGTTCCTATATATAGGGATACAATACCCCCTTCCTCAAAGTTATATACGATGTGGGGCTAATATATATGTCACCACCACCGTATTCACACCAGGCTCTCCTCTTCCAAATGAGTGACACTTCTTCGAATGTCAACCCTTTTGTCTCAGGCACAAAAAAGAGCACAAAGAAAAATGCAACCACTGCTATAGCACCAAGAATCACGAAACTCCCACCAAGGCCCACAGCATCAGAGATTGAGAGGAAGCTCTCAGACATGATCACACTGCAAATCCAGTTCACAGTGGCAGACATGCCTCCACATACACCACGGAACTCTTCCGGGTAAATTTCTGAGTTCACAGTCCATGGGACTGGTCCCATACCTGGAGCAAAGAAAAGAATATAGAGGGCCAAGCCAATAACTGCAATCCACCCGTAGAGTGTGTTTGTAGAGTCTGATGCTGCAAGATAGCACCCTGCAGAAAGCACTGCCAAGGCTACAACTGAACCTGATAAGCTTGTGAGGGCCAACTTCCTTCGCCCTGCATGGTCGATTAGATAAATGCCGAGAATTGTTCCAGCAGCATTCATGCCAGCCACAATGAGGGAGATGAGAAGAGCTAACTGATTTGAACTAAATCCAGCTAGTTGTATGATGGTGGGACTGTAGTACATGGCTATGCTGATACCAGTGAACTGCTGAAAAGCCTGCAGAATAGTGATATATGAGAGATGTTACTCAGCAGAAGACACTTGAAATAACAAGTATGTATCATAGTTAAATATCTTCAGAAATACAATGTTAAGTTTGAGACAAAAGAAAAGTTGTTGCAGCTTCCATTTATTTGTTTGAAGGAGAATAAAAGACAAGCTTTTGAATTATAAAAATAACATACTAGTCCAATCCCAAAATCGCAAATATTTGTGTTAAAAGTAACTCTATCAATCTTCTGAAAAGGGAATGTTTCAGATGGACATTGAAAACAAATGGCAATATAAATGAGAAATATAGAACACCAGGGTTGTCACAGTAACCTGAAGTCCACCTCCAACAAAAAATGCAATTCTGATTTCCTTTGATCTGAAAACATCCGCATATTTAATGTTCTTCCGTTTCTGACGATCTTGCTCAGAAAGAGCTGTGAGGTAATCAACTTCATCCTCTAGGCGTTCATAGTCATAAATTTTAGTAAGCACAGTAACAGCTTCGTCTTTCCTATTCTGTACATAAAAGATGGAATTTTAAGATAGCTTTCATAAAAGATCGAAAGAACTCAAGGTAACAAATTCTAAAAGTAACCTAGAATGAAATAAACAGTTACCTTCAGGAAAAGCCATCTTGGAGACTCAGGCAGGCAAATCATGACAAAAAATTGAATAATAGATGGCAAAGCAGCAACTCCTAGCATCCATCGCCAAGTCCCAGGAACCTGTTTTATCAAAGTGAAAAAAAAAAACCTGATTCTAAGCAGAGCATTAGCCCTACATTGGCTGTTTTAGATCTTGTGCTTCTTCATCCACTGTCTTCATTACTATCAGTTAATCAGTGGAAATTATTGACCTATTTAAGACTTTAAGTTTATGGTAAGAAACTGAAATGGTATATAAATTCACTAGTCAAGTTGAATGTCAAGCAGCAAAGAAAACTACTAGGATTAAAGAACAAAGAAACATAGGCCTAACCTCAGTAAAAGCCAGGTTTATTAGATAGGAAAGAAACTGTCCACCAGTTATCATCAGCACATTCGTGCTCACTAGTGAACCTCTTATTTCTGCAGGTGAGGATTCTGCAATGTACACAGGAGCAGTGACAGAAGCTATGCCCACACCAAGGCCAACAAGAAGACGGCCAAATATGAGAACATATGGATCTGGCGCAGCAGCCAGAACAATTGATCCAACAGTGAAGACAACATCAGCACTAAGTGTGGCCTTCTTACGTCCAAAAACATCATTAATCCAACCACCTGTTGCTGCTCCGATGATTGCACCAACCAAGGCCATGCTCACAATTGTTTCCTGCAAACTTTAAGTATTGAAATGACCCGCGTTCAAAAGCAGACAAGGTGATGAAGAACTATAATAGAAGAAGTTTTACAAGAAGTAGGTTTTTGCACTAAATAATAGGCTCTTAACTTAGTGTTCTAAAATTCAAATGAGTCGTTCTTTCTTTAACTTACTGAAAGGAAGTCAGAATAGGGAAAAACAAGCTATACAGCTGGTACCTGAAGGAAGCTGCTTCTGTTTACTACTTCAAAATCATCTTTAATATACAGAAGGGCTCCTGATATTACACCTGCAGCAAACAAACAGTTTCAAAAGAAATCAACCAGCTGCTGGCAATAATTTATTTCTTTAATCCATTTGCCAAGTGAAGAACATACATGAGTTAACTAAGTAGTAAAATATATTTTAACAATAGTGATAACAATTCGTATATGTATCATGACACTATGCTCTCAACATCATTCAATTAATGCAAGAGATAGAAGTATATAACAAGAACTCAACATAAATAATTATTTGAGAAAAGGCAGAGATTAAGTTCAAAATAAAAAGAAGAGGATGATGATAATTGACCAGTATCGTAGCCGAAGAGGAGTCCACCAATTCCAGCAGCAGCAGTGACTCCGAGAATGTAGGGGTTCTTCAACAACGACACCTTCCTCTCGGGATAAAGCTCCAAGTACCCTGAGCTACCAGGCGTGGCCTCCGTTGCCGCCACCGTATTGGTAGGCCCGCTCGGATTCACCATCTTCACCTCTCCCTGTGATCACACTCTCACTTGACAGTTGAATTATTAAATGTTTAATTTTTACGTTCAATGATGGATGGAAGAAGAAGGAGAGTGTGAATGTCTGTTGCAGAAAGCAGACGTACGCACGGTTATGAAGAAATATAAAGGCATGAAACTAGAAACTAGAGTTACCGGCTCAGTTTCTGAGATAGTCGTACAAGTATCAGACGTTTGTTGCTTTATTGCGTCACAGGCAGGTTATTTTATCAGTATTGTTGCGTGGCCGTGGACCCAACAAGAAAAACATTGCCACCTGGCATGACCTTTGTTGCTTAACTGTTTCGCTGATTTAAATCACAGAAGAAGACAACGGACACGTGGTCATTCTCATTTTACTCATTCTACGTGGAAAAACTATATTAATATTACACCATCCTGAAACTCACAAGCTCACTCGCTAAATTAGATGTGGTTTTGTTTAACTTGATGGTTACAAAAATTCTCTAGAAGACGCCAAGTGAATGGATAATTTTGTTTTGCTATTTCACGATTGATTTATAGAAAACGATAGAACCAAGAGTAACAAACACTTTTTAGTTTGTGGGCTTGGGCCTAGTGTTTGGGTTGAAGTTAGAATAGTGTCTCTCTGATGATACCATAGAATGGCCTCATGGAGTTGATATTCATCTGATTGATTTTGTTTCATAAACTCATCTGGGATATGGCTTAGAGGTTGAATCTTCTCCTCTGCAACCAACTATTCTTATGCATAAATCGTATTATCAACAATAAATAGTGCCATTCATATCTGCTCGAATTTATATTCAGAAAAGTTTATGCACAACAGTCAATGTTAAAAAAGCATATATGAGATACCCGAAAAGGATTCAAATATAAACCTCAAAGCCGATTCCTAAAACGTATTATGAACATTATCTAAACATATCAACACTAGAACTAGAATAGTACAACTAGCAGCTAAAAGCCAATGGAAATGCCTCAAACATGAGACCTTGCATCTTCAAAGTCCTCCTCATCAATCTTCTCAGAACTCAAGCTTGGTGGAATGAAAGCTCTGAACACTAAGTCCATGTTGGGAGCAACGTTCATAGTATTGGCTGCAACCTCAAGCGTCGGCCGCTCAAAAGCTGGATAGAATTTCTTTGCACATACAAAGCCAAAGAGTATTGAGAGTAAGGGAAGAGGTATTAAGAAGGGTGCATAATAGAACTTCTGCACCCCAAAGTAGCCAAGCATGGTTACTTGGTATAGAATCAAAGATGCTAGTATACGGTTGTGTATGTGCGGCCACATCCTTCCATAGCTTTCATAAGATGGAACATACACTTTCAGAGCCTGTTGATAACAAAATAAACATTACTCATTCATGAGATTTCAAGTTATTAGAATGTCACATGATCATCAATTTAGATGCTGAATCGCCAGAACTTCACCTGATTTCGTAGTATAAGCCATCCTAGGCCAAAATAGAGAGCACCAAATGGGACTATCAGAGGAGCAATAACAGAATAACAGAAAACGATTGTGACGATGAGCATGTCACCAGGAACTCTAGTCCCATAACCAAGATCTCCAGGAGCCCAAGCCTCTCTCAACTCAGCATCGGTCTTGCAAAGATACTTTCTCTTCAAATGGAATATAATAAGAGGAACTAACCGGGACAGTTCAAGACCATAGCCAACAAAAAACCTGAGGTAAACAGAATACAAAGTCATTTATAACTAACAAGATCATGTAAAACACCATTTGTAAATAAACAAAAATAAAACATGGGATGTTATCTTACTTGAGAGCCACATAGGTCAAGAAGAAAGTAGCATTGCCTGGAAGGCTTGAAGCTAGCAAAGACACAAGTTTGTTTGGGCTATTCTCTAAAGTTTTTAGTGTTCCAAACAACGTTCCACCAAGAGTAACTCCAATGAATACATTCAGCACTGTAAAATAAAAGTATTTTCCAGATGCAGCCCTGATTGCATGACTTTCAGTGGGAATGCCCTCCATTTTAGACAAAATCAGAAGCAACTTGGGCAACAAAGCCAAGAAAACAATCAATGCAATTTGAGGTAGGTAAGCTTCCAACACTGTCCTCAAAACCGTTATACGCACTACCGGCTTTATGAAAGGCAGAAGTTTCACCAAATTTTGCAAGGTTGTAAATGCTGATATGAATGCAATCGGAATCATGTAGAAGAGTATAGTCAGTGCAACAATGAAATACACCACATATTGCCGCACCTCTCTTTGAAAATACTTTATTTTCAAATTGGGCCATAATAGTTGACGGGGTTCGGGAGCAGCCAACACAGACCATGTATCAACCATTTGAGCATGTAAACTCTGAGCTGCAGATGCTGCAACAACCCTGCTCGAGAAGAAGATAATAGCAGCATTTTGTTGCTTATCTTTGAGAGTAACCTTCTGCTCAGCTTCCAACTTGGTAATGGTTTCATTAATCTGCTCATTGTAATATTCTATACTGTCCACCTTACTACCACAAATTCCAAGTAAACCAGTCCTGTTAGTAGGCCTTGTTCCTTCTGGATTGGCATCTGTTTTCGACTTTTCAAATACAGCTTCAGCACGGGCGAGCTTCTTCTTATAGCCTTCTAACTCCTCCCAAATCTTGTCTGCCTATTAGCAATAATAAACAGTAGTGATTAGATTAATTAATACAAAAGAAATGATATATGCAATGGAGGGCATTGAATCGGAAATGTTGATGAAGAGTGTACCTTTTTGTGGTCTGTTACAATCATTGACCTGTAGAATGTGTCAGGATAGATGGTTTTGAAATAAGAGTCGACCTGATCCTTTCGGGTCTGGCCTTCGGCAACAGCAGGTATGTCTCTCACAACGACAGCAAACTGTTCAGGCTTCACATCAGGGGCCTTAAGAGCTTCCCCTCTCAGCCACGACACATGTTTGTAAGCCCTCCATAAGAGGATAAATGAAACAATTGAAACCCAATAGCAGCAAATAAAAAATGCCCACAACCGGTTACTCTTTTGCTGCACATACAAGAAGCTATTTAGTCTTTGACATTAACATCATACTAAGATTAAACAAGATGGTCTTCTTTTTCGCTCAGAAAATAAGTATGGAAAATTTAGCATAATACTGCTGTTAAAAAACTGCTATTAAATGCAACTATACCGTGATGTTTGCCATGGATAACTTGTCAAGTTCACTGAAAGTTCCATTACTAGTTGTTTGTGACTTCCAACCATCATCAGTGACAGCAACAGGCAGAAGCACAGGTAGCAGAATCATGCCAGAAAAAACTAGGATACCCAACACTGCAGCCACATAATTATCCAATAAACATGCTTGCAAATAATTGGAAACTATGAAAGTAAACAAATTGTAAAGTGCTTTGAAAAAGAAAGAGATGCAATTTTCATATTTTCAAATTGTAATTGTGTAGGTATAAGATTATGTGCACGTTTCTGGAATGAACAACATTCATATGGATGCTTCATTCAGCTGCAAAATTAGTCCCTAAATTACAAAAAGTAAAAAATTTAGTCTCTAAGTAAATACTGATCTGATATGCTCATGCTGAAGCTAAATCTAACCCTCTAGCTTTTGTATAGCTATCTATTTATCTATCTATATATACATTACAAAATAAAAAAATAAAAAAAAAAGAGAGAGAAAATATGAGGAATTCTTAGAACAGATCAATATCCAAACAACCTAAAAAAAATAAAATCAAAACAGCTCAAAGAAAGTCCTTTCTAATTCAAAAGTCAAAGCAAAGAACATGAAAACAAGTCAGAAAATTTTCAAAGCAACAAAAAAAGGGAAATTTAAGAGAAAATGAAAGGAAAACAAACCAGTGCCAAGGAAGACAAAGTAAACAGCGGTATCAACCCCAGACATGGCAACAACATCTCTCTCAGAGGAAGTTAAAGCTTCCTTGATCCAAGTGAAAGGGTTGCGAGACTTGTATCCACCTTCCAAAGGTTCCAAACCTTTGAGGATCCTGTTGGGGTAGTAAACGACATTGTTGCCAGGCCTACTTGATAGAAACGCAAACACAATCATGAGAACCACGAATATGATGAACGACGTCCCCAGAGACGTCAAGAACGATGAAAAATCCATCTGGGTCTTGTTTCTCTAGACCCAAACAACACTGAATTCACCGAAAGTTTCTAACTTTGGTTCACACGAAGAAGAAATAGCCGTTACTGGATTACTCTGCATTCATTCAGGTTCAGGAAATGAAACCGTTGCTAAATGCTAATGGGGTAAGGAATTAATTGGGCATGGAAAACAGTTCCATAATAATATGAGAGAAATGGAAAGGGATTAATTGCAGAGATAAGATTGAAAAGAAAAGGAAGGAGGAAGATCTTTTTACACAAAACGTGGTAGTTGTCTTGTGGGGTACATTAGCATTTGGATTTCTTATACACATTTAATTTAATTTCAGTTTCGATCATATTCTCTCTTTTAACACTAGTACTGCTTTTTTGTGGTAGTAATATATTTTATTTTTATAAGCACGTGAAGATTGTAATTGTAAGTGGGAACTAGTTTTGACCACTGAAATCTTCTTAAAGTCTAATTTTTGTTTTATGTTTCGTATGTCAATAAGTAAAATTTGAAAATATAATAATGTATCGGTTAAACAAGTTAAAAGGTGTAATAATATTTTAAAGACTTGACCACATCAAGAAAATGTAAGTGAGTAAAGTCTAACAATAGTAAAACCTATTTCTTAATATTTCTTGTTCGCTTTCATATCCACGTTTTGTGTTTCTTAAATCTGAGTATTCCACTAATTAACGTCTGCTTTTTTTTCTTTTTCCCCCTTCAATTAAATAATGATATAACAGAGCAGACATTTCTGTTGATATATTATTATTCTGAGAGCTCGGTAGGATTGGTGTCTGGTGAGTTGCCACAGACACGGTTTGATATTTTATTTATCTACTTTATAAATAAATTTAAGATGAATGAACGAAACGAGTATTTGTTCTTAAAAAAAAAGTAGGGGATATAAAATGAATAATTTAGTGACCATGTGAGTTGAACTTTGAACGTGACGAAATAATTGATATCACATGTTCATAAATATGAACGCGCCCTTAACACCATAAATCAATGTGTAATATAATTTCCATAAATATATATATACATGGCCAGGCTATCAGTAACAGCATCATAAACTTTATGGGAACATAAATGGTTCAATTTATAATTAAGCTTATCGGTTACTTAACCAAATGCTCGTAATTAGTAATTACCACTTTCCTTTTCCTACAATTTCTCCTTTTGAAATCTATATGCAGGGAAAGGTGTTTCTGTTTCAGTAGTAAAAACACTGAGTTCCAACTTCCAAATGAAATGGAAGTTTTGTCTTATTATTATCCAGAAACAAATGTTACTGCCGACGTGGGCTTCGTTAAAGCCTTACTTGGAGGACACGTGTCGGTATGAAATGAGATGAGTGAGAGGTGAGAAGGAACGTGGGACGTGGCAAGTGGAAATGATGCTGCCGACAAAGAAAACGGGCAAGTTATGCAACCTAGGACCCCACATATTCAATTTGTTGGGGTTGGAATATGATGCTTAATTTGCTTATTAGTTGGATAGATGATATTTTATCCTTAACTTAAGGGTAAATGGGTATGGAGTATGGACTTAAAAGGGTTGTGGGGCACGTGCCAGCTACAAGGGTTGCCGAAAATGAAAGGACTTGAGATTAGAGGGTCCCAACTCCCAATAACCAAACATGAACATGTTAATGTTAGAGTGAATTTGACGAAATACAATTCCCTTTGTAGGGTAGGCCATGCTCTCTCATTTTAAGGCAACTTGCCTCCAATGATTTTGGTCGACCACAAGTACCATATCTTGACCTAAACAGCAGCTATATGCTTTTGCCTTTTCTATTTCGTTACAACTACAATGAAATATATCTATGCTTTATTAATATATGAAAACAAGAACGTTGAAAGATTTAGACTTACCGTTACTTCAAATTATTCACTTTGTTGCACCAAAATAAGTCCCACTTTACTTTAAATATCTAAAATAATAAAACTATAAAACCATGTCCATATTAGACTGGTTTTTATGATCGATCGAGAAAGAATAGTTTGTTGGACTCATCTGAAGTAGATTTCTCGCTAGTAAGCATCAAAACGTTAATGAGATTGACTCTTTTTTTGGTCGTGAGATTATGACTCTCTGGAAGAGGATTGTATTTTCCCAGCCCAAAACAAAAAGGGTTTCCAAAACAACAGCTATACCTTCATGGCCGAAAACAAAAGCCCATACCTTCATCTTACTTCCGAAAGAAAGGAGAGTGTGTGTGTGACACATGTATTTGGATTGTTGCAGAAAAATATTTGGATTGATACACAAAAAATGGACATGTATTTACACTGAAACCAAGCCATACAGCCAGGAATACCAACACCCCTACAAATTCTCTTTTTCCTTCAAATTGAATGACTAATTGAGATTTTCTTCAAACATGAACCAGCTAGCTGAACCAAGGGGAGCACAAAGCCAAAATGGAAAATGGTATTGTTGCTCATTATCATCTGAAGTTGCAGCATCTAGCATGGCCTCTTGACCATTTGTCCCATAGGCACATCATCTGCCTCGGTGATTGGTAATGCGCTGTGTAGTAGTTCTCCATGCATCCATACTGACAAAACTTCCAGTTGTGTGAGTACTGAACTGCCGCCATTGTCTTGTTGAATTGCTCAACCCACATCCCCATGCTTACATCCTCCATTTTAAACAGCTGCAACCACAAACAACAAGTCTCTCATCAATCAATAATGCGAATTAAGCAGCGATATACTACCCCATCTACTAATAGTCGTTACTTCGACGAAACTTATACATTCACAAACCAATGTTTCTGGATGGCTTTATGAATGTACCAATTTTGTCAAAGTTGGGGGGAGGGAGAATGGAATGAATATAAAATCCAGATAAATTTACGGCAACTAACCCTCAGGTTCTTATCCTTGTGTTGTGATACAATGTAAGTAACGATATCCTTGGAAATTATGTATGCAGGGCCATTTGCGTACGGAGGATATACTTCTTCAGGCCACTCCTGCAACAACAGAAACATAATCCTTAAGAGAAGGAAGCAAAAGGAAATACATAATTCTCTATGGCCAAAACTATTCCCAAGAGTTGTAAAAACTTCGTTAAGATTCTTGTAAAGTATCTACCATTAGAAATATACACACCATATATTAACTATTACAACTAAATTTGGCAACTTCCATACCTCATAAGTAACTGCCCATTTGCCATGTCTGAGAGGCCGGTGCAAGAGATTGAGATTCCCCATATAAAGTGACTTTTTCTGAGGTACAGCTTCAATTTCTCTCAAGACAGTGTCCACCCTAATGAAAGTGTCATCATCACATTTCATGATATATGCAGCTGTCACATTTTGAATCTGCATGACAAAAATATAAGGCTTATGTAACTAGAGTATACAGAGAGACTAAGGATCAGAACAACAATTCGGATTTGAGGAAGGTGACTGACACCAGCTTTATAAATGCGAATAACCGACCCCAAGCACCCGTACAAAATAAAAATAGAGGAAACAGAAAAGCTTAGTGGACAGTTTAATATTGTACTAACCCCAAACTCACAGATAGCCAGGGTTTTAAGCACAACAAGCTCATAGCGGTCCATAAAGGGCAAAATGACAATATCACCAAAGTAAGCAGCCTCCTTCCTCAGCATTGCATTTACTTCCTTCCTTGGATTCTTCATGATGATGGTTTTATGGTAGACGGAAATACAAAGTTTAGCCATATTATAAATAAAAAATAGTAAAAGAACAATAGTGAAAAATGAATAAAAAATACACATAAATGCATTGCAAAATTCCAAACTACAGCATCTTAGGTATACACTGGGAAAATGATTTTCTTCACAAACCATATTATAGTTAATATGAACATTTGAATATAAATTATATGCATTACAGCATATGGGTTCAGAGAATTAACATGCATTTCTTCATGCTGAAGTAATGATCAAATTAGTGTATGCTTCTGTGCAATATATGTAAGAAAAAAATGGCACAAGTCATACCAATGCAACAAAAAATCGTACTACTACATCTGAAGACTTGATTGCAGCTGCTTGCATCCACGTTTTTCGAACTGCCATTCGTTCTGCAAAGTGATTTGAAGCAGAAAGAACTCCAACAAACATTTTAATAGGACGTTTGGGTAGAGGACTTGCTTTCCATGTTTCGGACATTTCCAGTACTCGCTGAGGTGAGAAACTTGGGTGTGAAGTAGGGAGTGAAGTAGCAAAGACAGAATGAACATCAACATCTCCTTTAACTGCCAACCCTGTAGCATCTTCAAGTGTAAAACCCTGAAGATAAAGTGAAAAAGAAAAATCATCAGGAAAAAAGTAAGCTGTAACCCACAGCAGAATAAGAATGGATTGAAGCAGATGGCAATTAGTCCAAATTTTTCTTATTATTTTTAAGGCCCTGTGACAAAATAATCTTCGTTTTATAAAACTTGACATAGATGTACGTGTTTTAAGTTTTTAAGCTCAATACGGTAAAATAAAAGCAACAACAATGGGAAAGTTATTTCCGTGACAAATGAATAAGTAAATATACGTAATTACACTCAATTAAGATAATTAATGAAACCATAAGATAAAAACAACTGATATGTGTCAATTAATTACCGTTCGGTATGGAAATGAAGTCATATGGCGACCCCCAACATTAATATGATACCCATCAACACCAGCACGCAGTGTAAGGACAAACATTCTACCCTCTACAAAAGGAAATGGCCAAGTCACTTCTGGCTTCTGCTCACGCCCTATAAACCGCTTGAACCATGATGTAGTCTTGGATTCTTTTGAGTCTACAATGTCACTCCGCATCCATCTTTCACATCGCCTAAACCCATCAACTGCCAAATATAATCAGAAGGTTTATTTATGCATTGAATTAACACCAGAAAAAGGTAACCCAAGAATTTCTGCACAAGTCAGAAACTAAAGGATTACTGCTCTAAAATATCATTTTTCCATATGAAGGGCCATAAAAATTATTAACCATACAAATCTACAATTTTGATTAGAGGCTTTATAAATACAAGATAAGCTAACCCAAACATTCACTACAATATATATTTAACCACATAACTTAGAAGAAGAATAAGCATTCATTCTGCATGTTCATAAAGCATCTAACAAACAACCAACATGGTAAACCTTCTTCTGTTTAATCAACAATGTAAGCGTCGCTACTTATTTTGATGGCCACTCGTCAGTTTTTCTTGCTTTGTTTCATTTAGCATTATGGACAAGAGGACTCTATTTGCAGCACAATGATTCTAGATAAAACAATTGAAAGTGAATATGAAATGTTATACATCATACCAAGCATTCCTTCATCATCCTCAGTTGGCAAGCCATCGCATCTTTGAGCTGTTCCCCAGTGCATTCGGTAGCAGGTATTATGCTCGATAACTGGTCGTTTGCTCCAGTCACCTCTTAATCGAGGATTCAGGTGAAGAATCTTCGGAGGATCTTCCCCTTCAACTGACTTTAGCCCTTGTAACTCAACCATGAACTGTGAAACTTCAACCAATCCATCACT
>JASCZI010241887.1:36315-46591 GCA_036250425.1 Stylosanthes scabra | reverse complement strand
TTCGGCCCCCCCCCCCCCCCCCCTCTTTTTTCTTTGTGAGGGCTTATGGCCTCCAATTCAATTCATTCCAATCTCCTCCCCAAGTCTCCCTTCAATCACTTCCAGGTTCATTTCCTTTCCTTTTTCCCTTTTAGTTACTCTTTCTCTTACATGGGTTGTTCAAAGTTCAAATTTTTAGTTTCTGGGTTCATTTATTTTTCCCTATTATATGTTAGTTTAACATATATGAGGTAAGCCTTTATTGTTTGAAAAGTAAAAAATGAAAAAAAGGAGCAATTTTTAGGAGATTGAGCTGCCGAATTATATATCTTTTTTCTCATATTTGCGTTTAAGATTATGTATTGTTATTTTGAATTTGTTATGTAATTATGAGCTAAGTTATAGTAGTGCAATTGTTTGTAGACATCATCCTACTTGGTTGGTTCATTCCCTGCTGGGATTTTGCAAGTTAGAGTTGGTTTCAGCAATTCAAGGAGGGTTCCTTCCTATAGTTGTATAAAATGTGAAAAGAAAGATGAGTATAATCTTGAGCATGTATCTGTTGAGCGTCCACCTTACTACAGTTACATGGACTCCACCTCTGGCCAGCTTGAGCCGGCCTCCGGTGCTCGAGCAAGTGTTCCTGAACAAGAGTATTGGCCTGAGGGAACTGCTAGTCAGGTGAGGGCTGCAAGGGCGCCTGCGCCGGGTGGTGAATCATCGAGTTCTCCATCTTATGGTAGCAAGCCTGGAAGTAGGAGGAAGAATTACAAAGCAGCCGCTGCTTCTTCGTCGACTATTGATGTAGAATCATCTGACCCTGCACCATCTGATGAGGCTTCTTTGGTAGAGTCCATTGAGGATACACAAGATTCGTCATCTGAGTTTGTTGTTTATCAGTCTGAACCGGAGGAAGAAGAGACAGGATATGACCTCGATAAGAAACTTGGAAATCCTCATCCGTTTATTGATCCAAGAGTTAAAAAGAAAATAGAGGGCACACTTCCTGATGAAGAACTATGGTGGAACTGGAAGAAGCCAGAGAAAGAACAATGGTCCAGGTGGCAAAGGAGGAAACCAGATGTTGATACGGTTAGTATGTATGAATATGGTTCATCTCCTGGTCTTCAAAGTTAGATAATACTATTTGTTAGTCTCCGAAATTGTTTGATATGTTTAATAAAGCAACAAACAATTTTTTTTTTTAAAAAAAAGAAAAAAGTACATACTCATCCCTGTATTCTCTTTCCCATGCTCAAACCAAGTGTAATCATTCTGTCTGTTATGCCTACTCTATTCATTACTGCGTTCTTTAATGTTAAAGCGAGTTCTATTTTGACTGAAGTTAATCATCTTTTCAGGTTTTCCTTAAAGCCATGGCAGAAACTGGGCAAGTAAAGCTTTATGGTGAGCACCCAACCTTGACAGAAACATCTCTTTACCGAGCAAGACGCCATCTTTATAAGGAAGAGAGGTATTGCAACTGTTATTTCTGATAAGCATAGAAATGAAAGTAATGCATTTCTGTAGTACATGAGAAATGTAAAACTAAGGGTGACATCAGTGTATGAAGTTAGATTGAATTTTTTATGGTGTAATTCATGTACCAAAACTACTTAATAGTTTGCAGATAAACAGACATATGAGAGATCCTTTCTTCATAGTTTCATTTATGATGATTGCTTTGCAACTCTGAAGATGTTTACTATTGAATCTCTTAAAAGTGAACTCTTCATTATTACAGGCTTCAGGCTGAAGAAGATAAATTGGAAGAGATTGGTCCGATGGCATACTACTCAGAATGGGTAAAAGCATGGAAAGGGGACACATCTCGTGAAGCTATTCAGAAGCATTTTGAAGAGACTGGTGAAGATGAGACTGCTCAACTAATTGAAATGTTCAGCCACCAAACAGATCGGGAGTATCGCATAATGATGGGAACTGATGTTCGTATTAAAAGGGATCCTTTAGCAATGCGAATGAAGGAGGATCAGATAAAGCAAAGTATGTAGTCTTAACAACTAATCTTATGTCAGTATCTGTTTTTTATTTTTTAGTGATCTTATATCATCAGACCAAGCATCTCATGCTTTGTGGTTGGAAAGATTATTCAGCTTGTACTGAGATCTACCATTCATTCAGATGCTTTTTGATCATACTAGATTATAGATATACTAAATCCAGAATATCAATTAGTTGAAAAAGTTCCGTTCATTCTTGCAGTATGGGGTGGAGATCCAGTTTACCCAACTGTGAACTATATTCAAGATCCAAACGAAGTGATTGACTACAGGGGACCTGATTTCCATGAACCAACACCAAATATGCTTTCTTATCTGATGGAGGTAATTTGATCTAAACTCATTTTCTTCTTTGTTTTGTGCTATTTCTTTATTTATTTCTGGACAATTTGATTCCTAAACATGAATAATCATTAAAGGTTAACTGCTTAGTTAAATATGGAAATGTTAGGGATGGAGGAGTATGCAAGAGTTTTTTGGCATAAATTTGTCAGTCCATGCATGATGTGCTTCAATACTGCAATATATATGTATGAGATGGTAACTGATTATTTTATGTAATAATTACTGAATTTTTTTTCCTTTATATGGTCAGCATGGACACATTATTACAAGGGATGAACTCAACAGTATTCTAGCGAAAGAAAAGCCTGAACAGCACGAGGTACTGAACTTACATTAATACTAAAAGAGAAATCATTTGTTGTTATCAAGATAAATTTAAAGGAATCTTAAAGCTCTGAGGTCCAAAGCTTTTAAAGAAAAGTATTTTATGGTAATATAGCTTGATAGCGTTCATTTGAAATTGACAGGTGACAGATGTAGATGAAGCTATGGCGAAAGCGGTTGACATCGGTGAAAATGATGTGAGCTCGTGTCCATTATGTCACTGACATTTCATTTGCTCTTGTAAACTGTATACAATATTGTAACATTTCTTTTTTCACCTCATTTCATTAAATAGGATGAAGAGGATAGTGATGTTGAAGATGAAGAAGAGGGAGAAGAAGAGGAAGAGGAAGAGGAAGAGAAGATTAGTCGTAATTGGAGTGTGTTGAAAAGTACTCCTGAGCTTCGGCAGTCAAAGGTATTGGTGTAAATGAGATAAGTTAGTAGTGTAAAATGTGAATGATAACATTGATTCTATTCTGAATGATGTAGGTAAAAGCAAAGAAGGAGGGTCCAATGTCTCTGGATGAGGCTATAGATGATTCTGAGAACTTGACAGATTTCCTCATGGACTTTGAAGAACAACAAGAATGATACTCCTCTCATCCTCCCAACACATTCCATGTATACACCACCCACAGCCTCAGAGATTTAACTATTAGTATTAGTAACTTGCTTTAGGTATTGCCAAAACGCACACATAGTGTAGCTCTGAGCCAGAATCATGTGTCTCCATTTCAGAGTGATTAATATGGATTATGGGCCTAGTTGGGCCTAATATATATTTGAACAATTAAATGTTTCATATATGCTCCCATTGGGCTTAAATTAGTGTTAATCTCTTGGGTTTTTTATGAATGGGTTGCCCAGAAAGATTCTAATACCAAAAAAATGTTACAAATATGCTTCAAAAGAGTTGGATCTACCAAAAAAAAAATAAGTTAATTATTTAAAAATAAAAATAAATTGAAGATTAATACCAAAAAGAATAATAATAAATTGAAAATAGATCAGTCTTGATAAATTATCATATCTTGCCTTTTCTTTATTGGCATTGATTAAAATTAACAATGAGTATGATGTATGGAAATATGCAGAGGAAGATATGTATGACTTCTCTTCTCTTCTCTTGTAAATATGTTAGTAGTTCATTGACAATAATGGAACTTGTGCCATTAACAAACCGTAAATACCGCACATATAACGTTTTAAATTATTCATTTGATTAGTTTAATCGCATTATTGTAGTACGTAATAATCTTCTAATTTTTATAAAGAAGTAGCAATATTTTATTATTATAGCTTTTTGCCTTTTAAACACAAGCAACTGTTTAGGCTTCTCTTTTTGATAATTTCATGTTTGACCAAACCATGTGATGCTATATTGTCCTTATACGGACCACTTTTGATCAATGCTCAACCTTCTTTTCTCATTAATATATACCATATTATTAGGCCAAGATAACCATTCATTTTATTTTACTTATTAATTAATTTAACACACTCAAAAAAGCGAGAGAGAGAGAGAGAGCCTTTCCAAACCTAGCTTCTCTTCAACTCTTTCTTCTAGGATTATTAGATTTCATAATCTTCTTTATTATCAACTAAACGCAGATTTTTTTTTCTTTTTTCATCTTAGTGACTTCCAGAGCATGTTTGAGATAATATATAGTATAAGTAAAATCCAAATCCACGTAAAATCCCAGGTCTCTAACCCTAAGAATGGATCATCATATATATAATTTGTTCTCCATGGCCTACACTATCCTACTGATTCCTCTGATAGATCTTAAAAGTGTTGTATACATACAGCCATGCATCAAATTATTATTATTATTATAGTGATAGACTTTTATAAGCATGATTCTTTGTGGAATAAATAGCATCCTTTAGATGTGGTAACACCAAGAAATGTGAACCCACTTGCCCTGCTTGGAATTGTGGTCCCATCATCAATAATGCATGGATTCCTAAACTTGTGCTTCACATTTCAAATGTATCTATGAATTCAATTTCAAAACAAAAAAGGATTATTGCAAATGTGACTTAAGCTTTACTCCATTAATTTTAAAATTTTCCCCTCCTCCCTTGTAGAATATCCATATATCCTCAGACCTAATATTCAAAGGAGAAAATGTTGACTATCCCATCTCAAGTAGTAGTAGTGGTGCTTATATAATTAATAATATATTTATTTGTTGAAATTATGAATAGTGTCTATTGTCACCGATTCATATATTTATTAGAAGCTAGCTAGGTCTGAAAGTGATGAATATTTTATTTGCAACCTAAAGTTTAAGCATCCTTAGCTTCCTTACATGTGCTTGATACACCATGGGAAGACTCATTTCTTGCATGCTCATTTAATTTGTACATGCAAATTATTGATCCAATGCAATTTTGCCACATGTGTTATTTTGTATAAGAGAGACAAAAAGCATATATAGGAATATAATTACACCTGAACAGAATAAAAAAGTTTAATCTAAATGACATATAATTAAGAGATTTGACTTGAAAGACACAGATGTTTAGTGGTGTAGGGTGGTTGATTGTAGGTCCATTTTTATTCACTAATGATATATAAATGATTAGGAATGAAGTTTGGTTATTAGCAAACATGCAATTATATATACAATAGAAACATAAATAAATAAATAAATCTTAATGGGATTTAATTTATTATGTTTGAGACACTATATATGTCACCCAAAACATGTTCAAAGAACGAAGGGAAAAAAAAATCCAAGTTGTTCCCTTGAGTCCAGTTACCTTTGAAGAATGGCAAACAAATAAAGAGAGGGCAAAAACACAAACATTTGGTCAAACATGTTTCATTCTATGTTCGTCTCTCTCTCTAGAAATGTTTTTATTATGCCCTATCATTCTTTTGTTTGGGGAGAGGATTTATTTATATTTGAAAAGGGACAGACTGATTGTTAGTTAAAACCCTTTTTGATGATGAGTTAGTAATATAATACTTATTATGATTATGATGATTGATTAGTGATAATGTGATATACACACTCTTCATCAAAACCTTTCTTTTTCATTAATTAAGTCATTTTCATGCTAAGAAACAAAATGATTAAGGAGATGGGGGCCACACCAATATTATTATTCTTTATGTATTTTTTTAGATTTATTGCCTCCCGAGTCCCACATCGATATCTTTTTTGCTGTATTATTGTTCTTAAGCTTGTCTAGTTTTAATTAATTACATTTTCTGTGGCAATATTAAAATTACATGAGCATTGACCAACGATTGCTCATACACACTTTCTTAATGACATGACACAAGCATATTCATTTCCTTAATCTATAAATTAAGTGCAAGTGGTTATTATTATTATTATTATATTCTTTAGTGATAAAATTTCAAAAAGAAAGTTATATATATGCAGATTATTCTTGGAATTAGAATTGTATCGGCTATTATATACTTGATAATGGGCAAAGCCCAAAAAGTATTGATTTCTAAACATAGGTTAATTAGAGTCCTCTGATCACAATCTCATCAACATCTAAGACGCATTTTTTTTTAATGGTTTCAATCTTCGAAGGACAATGTCATATCGACCCTTTATAATGAGAATTTGATACTTTACTGTTTATTAATTTTCAGTGGTAGGATATATATGATGTTTTTAAAATCACTAATAATCCGGAAAACTTTAAAAACTATTTTACTATTTATTATTCTCTTAAGGAGTTTTTATGTTTTGAAATATTCTTCTAATTTTATTCCTTGAATATTCACGTAACTTTTTATCTGGTTGGAATAGTTTAGTTTGTGATCAATATAATTTATAGGTTAAAAAAATTTGAATTTTTCTTGACACATAGAGAAAGCTTAAATTTTAAGATAAAGATATAGATTATTGTTATTATTATTTCACAAGGTATTCTTCTCCGTATCATTATTACTAAGTAAATAAATATTAGATCATTGACTAAAAAATACTAACAAATAAATATAAATTAAAATTGACCTACAAATATTCTATTTATTCATTCTAATAGCACATGCGCTTTATTTTTATTTTTTTCTCGAACATCACATTAGTGTGATGGATCAAAACAGTACACAGACACATGAGATACATTAGTCCGGAGCCATTTATTTGCACTAAAGTAAAGAAATGTAAGAAAGTAAAAAAGAAAAAGAAACTATATGTATATATATTAACCATCAATAGAGAGGGTAAATTATATTTTCTCACTTTATTTACTTTTCTGTCTCTTGAACGTTCTTTCAAATATTATCGACATTGAACGTCGTCACTTTATTCTCTTCAAAAAGAAGATCGAGTGAAAGAAAATAAAATTGTGGCAGTGACTGAAAAACGTGTTGCTGCTTGCAAATATAGTGCTTATAAAAGCATAAAAAACTTTTATATTTTTAAAAATTATAAAAAATTAATTTATAATAATTAATATATAATTAGATGAGATAAATTTATAACTTATATAATCTTTAAAATTGTTCAAATATCGTACGTCGTATCGTTGCCATATTTATAAGTACCGACTAAAATTTAGATCACGACCACGACTTTTTTCTCTCACTTTGTTTTCTTTTCTAAAGAATGGAGTTGCGACGATTATTGAAAGACGCGACGATAATGTTTGAAAGGAGCTAATGAGAAGAATAAAAAAAGACATCAAATAAAAGATGAAAGAGAATTGATTAAAATTTACCGTATATAATAATATCTAATAAATGAATAAATGAAGTTGGGTAGGTGCATCTGAAGTAAGAGTAAGAGGGGAAAATTAATTGTACATAAATAGGAGTACTATTGATTTGATGTACATGTTTGCTACCTGACAAGAACTCACGAGTGGAAAAGAAACTATCTGAGTGGACACATTGGAGTCACAAATTCCGCAAGATCCTCGAAATTATTGCATGTAGAAAGCTACCTTCAATTATAACATGCCCCTTTTAATTTATTTTCATCATCTACACTTCTTACCCATCCATCAATATCTTCCGAAACATTATTGCCACTAGCTATCTAGGAGCTGAAGGTGATTATCATGCTTGTGAATTGTGATGTTCTCTAATCTAGTTTCCTTACGTGCTTTGTCTCCTTGCTATTTATAATAACACCAATCACATCCCGAATTCCCAATTACTTATAATGACATGTTTATTTTTAAATTATTAGTATTTGTTATTGCTTTATAATTTGAATACATACATTCACAGCCTAATAATTAACAAGTTTGATGACTATGTGAGCCTGCCTACAAAGAGGACTAAATTTGGTGACCTAGTTTAATTTCTCCTGAGAGATAGGTTTGAATGAGATATTTGATTAAGATTTGTGAACAGTCTTTGTTGTTTTTTCATTGATTGATTAAAGTCACTGAAATTATACGTGTCAGAATTAAAATGATGAAGAGATGAAAATTATTTTTTTAGATAGATAAATTTTTTTTAGGAGAATATGTCATTTTATTTTTAATAATTTTTAAAAATAAATTTATACATTACTTCTCATTATATTTACTCAAACATCTTTTCATCTTAGAATTGTCCAATTATTATACGTTGAGATTTCCGTGAAATAGAACATTTATAAGAAAAAAATAAATCAGCCATGATGTAGCCAAATAATTTGTATCAATAATTATATTTTTTAAAAACAATTGTCGGCTTAAAGAAATTAAAAAGAAGTAAAGAAGGAAAGAAATAAAGGTGTGTTAAGAAGAAATATAGTAAATGGAATCCCCATGGGAAGGCAAGAAGAAGGAGTGAGTGGTGTGACGGTGTGATTGAAGAAGAAGAAAGAGAAAAAGAAGGTAAGAGAGAATTTGATGCATGGGACCCTCAAATCTATTAGCATGAAAATTAGCTGTTGCTTTTTTGACATTTTGTTCTCTTTTATTTTCCACACCCATCACTATCACTCACTCACTCGCCCTAGCTACATATGAAACTAACTAGGGTTAAGGCTTAATTATATTGCTATGCTAGCTGTTCTTGATTCATCCCTTATCTCCTATCCTCACTCACACCCACTTCTATCTCCACCACCCCCACTCCTTTCTTTTCTCTTTCTTTGTATGTATCTTTTAACAACATGCACAAATTGATGACAAGGTAGTTATTTAAAAGGCAGCTAATTTAATTATTTATATAGAATTTATAGTTAATAATTCGATATATTTAGTTAGTAGCTTAACATCATCATTCTTTTACTCAATACTTTTAAATATTATTGCTTATTAAAATATTGATTAATTGCTTACAATAAAAATAATAAATTGTATTGTACTGTATTAGTACTCTTTTTATAGTATAATAATATAATTAATTAATAACAATAGTAAGATAAGATGAGAAGGTAAGAGAAAGAAATATATACACGAGTTTAACATTTATAATTATTTGTTTTACTTTTGATACGAGTGAGTGAGTGGTGGTGGTGAGTGGGGGCAAATAGGAGAGCACAAATTGTAAGCACATGAGTGATGGGCGATGGAGGCAAAAATAATGAAAGATATTACTACCAACTCTACTTCCTTAATTATCAAGGTCCCACCATTTATTCACTTTCAAAATAAAAACTTCTACATGCTTTTATGCTTTCATTTCCTCCTTTTTCTAAATTTAATTCATTATTTAAGACAAATCATTTTTATATTATGAAAAATATTTTTTACTTTTATCAATTAATTTTAATATTAAGAATAAAAATATAAAACCAAAAAATGTGGTTGTGTATTCAACACAACGGACTTACGCCAAAAACGCCCATTATGTGGCCACATAAACAAATCATTTTTAACAAAAATAAAAAATTAATATTTTTAATATACTCGCTCGATGTCAGAAATCTGTGTGGCAATTTCTTTGCACGTGTGTCTTCACACTCGACACTGCTTCAAAATTGCTTTAATTTAGGTTTATAAATTGTTTTTGTACTAATTAAACACGTATATATCATTAGAAAATTTTAATATTTTTAAGAAGTTATCCATAATAATACCTATTAAAAATGTTTAGTGTTAATTTAACAGTTATTAACTACTAAATTCATATAATAAATAGTAGTATTAAATAATTAAATACTACTAATTAGCAATTAAGTAATAAGTGTTGATCTGATCAGTAGTAGCACTGAGGGTACAGTAGTTAAGGGTACATGATGATGAGCGTACCCTTCAAGTACAGCTCCAACCCTACGTCAATGAGAGCAGAGTGGAGTAACAATCATCAACATCTATCTGCACACACCAGAATGGTTTTTTTTTTTTTCAATACATCACAATATTTATTTATTTTATATATAAATATGAAAACATTTCAAGAATATTCGAAAACACTAATGTCTCCATGTTTTTATCCAATCTTTCTCATATATATTTTATAATTAAAATTAATTAAATTCAACAGTTAAAAATGTATCCTAAAAATGTTTCATATATATATATATATATATATATATATTTGGTTGCTGGACGACAGGGACTTAAAGGTTGTCTATATATCTGGTACCATGGCACTACGTTACAAGTGTCACAATCAAATTTCTTGATCTCAGTGAACCCCTCTTCATCATTTTCTGTGCTACATACCATTCTTTCAATATTTC
>JASCZI010241887.1:707-36191 GCA_036250425.1 Stylosanthes scabra | reverse complement strand
AATTTTATATATATATATATATATATATATATATATATATATATATATATATATATATAACATATAAATGGTTGTTTTTAAGATTTATTAATTTTTTAGAAGATGATATCAAATACATACCTCTTTTTCTCAAATTAGTTATTTCTTCTTCTTTTTTCTATTTATTAAAAATTGATATATTTAACAAACATTAATTTCAATAAAAAATGAAAAAGACATACATACATACAGTTATTATAATTTGAAAAGAAGGTAGCAAAAGTAGTAAAGCCGTTTTATGACATGCTTCCAGATTCGGTGTATTAAACACTGCTGAAATTCTCTAAACAGCAGAATAATCTTGGCTTATTATATCACTTTCCCCCAATTTAATGCCTAAATTCCGTATTAGATACTATAAAGATATTCATTTTAATTGGTTTGTCTCTCTTTAGTTTTCTATTTAAGATTGGTAGGTATTTAACCTACACACCTTAGCTTATCGAATAAATATATATATGAGGCTTTTTGACTCTTGCAAAGAAAATTGTGATACTTTTAACCCAAGCCTTGTCTTTCAACATAAAAGATCGAGATATACTTTTTTATTGTTTAAAGAGGAGATGAGAAAGTAAATATTCCTTGCTACTTGTTTCATTGAATATTAAAGATAACATATCATCATATATCATATATCATCATATATATACTTTAATTTCTTCTAAGATGGAACCTGACAAGAGAATAATGATACAATTCACCTGAAGAAATACTATAGTCTATTCTAAGCCTTTTAATATTATACCTTTTAATACTTTAATTATATATCCTTGTCTAATATGAAGTCAATAATAACTTTATGAGTTCATTATATTAGGCTTATCTCTGCCTACACCTGCCTTTTTAATAATACATTAAGATTTTTTATGAATTTTTTCTTCATAATACAATTAATTATTTATATAAAATTATTTTACAACAATCAATATATTATTCATGGCTTTTCGTTTTGGGTTGCATAAATAATAGTTTGAAGGCGAATGACATAAAAATTAAAAGTATACATATCTTTCCTTGTGTGTGAGTGTCTTTGAAGAAAATAAAAATTCCCTTTGCATTGATGACCTAAAAAAAAAGAAAAAAGAAAAAAAGAGATGGATGTTCCAACTAACAATATGGTTGTGTTAGTTATGGCGGGGTTCGTAGTGAACGTGTGGAAGCTTAGCTTCTTCGAATTATATGATGATGGAGCTCACACAATGCATTCCATCATGATTTTGTTGCCATCTAATTTTATTTTTATTTAATTGCATGCAATGAATCAATGAGAATATAAAATTGTTACCATCCCAAAAAAACAAGGGTCGTCATGCTCTGAATTTTGCTGCCCAAGATCAATTCCTCCTAGCATGTTATCTAAAATAATAATAAAAAATTTATTCAGGATAAATATAAATTATATAAATATAAATAAAATTTATAATGTAAATTTTATATATAAAAATTAAAATAATATATAATTATAAATTTTTATATTTTTTAAATAAAATCTATATATATATTATTTATATATGAATAAGCTCTTAATAATTAATATTGTTGAAAAGACAGAGGGTAGAGGTAGGTTAGGCAAGGCAACACAATAGAATAGAGTAGTAATAGTAATTAATAGAATAAAAAAATGAATAAATTTGATTGGAGGGTAGGGTTGTGGAGTAATTGTAGTGTGGGATGTATGTACTACTGATGTGACGTCATGCATGTCCCATCCCTTTCCTCTTTCCTCAACCAATGCATGGGATTTATCCTCTCATCTTACTCTTTCTCATTCACCCTACAACCCCTTCAATGCTACTCAACTCCATTTACCTTTTTACCCTTCCTATAGTAAATATATTGGAATCAGGCATGCATGCATGTGATTGATAGAACGAACAAAGTTTTTATTAGACCCATAAACTTGATTATTATGCCAAATAATTAAAGGTAGGCTTAATTAATTAGCTTGTGTTCTTTAATAATGGATGTGGATTGCTCTTTCTTTTTCGTTTAAACATTTAAAGCTTACATCATATATCTTCACCCTAACCGGAAATATTGCTGGAACAAACTAATTTCCTTAACTTAATACATGCAACGATAAATTTGTGGACCTTTTTTAAAAATTATTCATCATCACTTAATTAACATGTTAATTATTGGATGATTGCATGCACAATTGCTATAAAATAAACTCAAATTTTATTCTTAATTTTTTTTACTTATTAGTTAAATATGTCGACTAAAATCAATTAAAATCGCCTGTTAGCTAGCTTTTCTATATAAATATATTAGTTATATAAGTAATTGAAATTGAAATGTAAAATTATATTATTAATTAAGGGACAAATCGTTATTCACAATTTAAAGAGTATTGTCTTGCTAGGTTAGGTCTATGATGTCTAATAATTCGGCTGTTAACCCTACTTGCTCTAATCTGGCTTAGACGAATTTAATTTACATATTATTAATTAGCTTGCTCTATTTTGTCTCGTAGTTGTAGTAGCGTTATGTTTGGATTAGTGAAATTCAACTCCAAATCTTGTTATTTTTGAAAACGATAAATTATAAAGTTGTTTGGCCATAAAATTATTATCATGACCCTCATGAATTTTAAATTAAAAATTTAATATTCATATATAGCAAGCACTTGGTATATATACATATTCAAATAGAGTGTGTCTCTTATGACGTTGAATAATCTTCCCAATCGCATGGTATATATATATACAGTTGAACTCCAAGTTGGATATTGCATTGTCAAAATCAATGCACCTGCAATTAATTAGATTTTTTTTTTTTTTTTCAATTGGTCCAATCTTGCCTCTTAAAAGACCCTTCCTACCAAGCTCCCCATCACATTCTCTTTCACTATACAATTCTACGTAGCCTTATCCGTACATACATGATACATGCATGCATGTATGATGTATACGTATGTATATATATTATTATTATATACTACCCGGCCCCCTCATCTTCCCATGCATAAAAGGAAAAAAAAACAACTCGAAACACAAAAAGCTACTACTAATAAATAAGACTAACAATTTAATTAGAATTTTACTTATAATGATCCATCAATATGTATTAGACATTTTAGTAGTGTACTTAAGCTTGTTAATAAAAATTATTTTATCCTGTCTATAATTTTTTGTCACCTAATTTATAATTTAATATGTTTATAAAACAATCATATTAGGTATACATAAAAATTAATTATTAGTATAAAATATATATTAAAAAATTCAACAACATGTATATTTATATAAATATATATGAATTGATTTTGATGTATATAAAGTATTTTTATTTTTATTGTTATATATTAATATACATGATTGTAATAGATGAATGAATGGATGTAGTAAATTAGTGTACGTAAGAGAATACTAACATTATAAACAAGTGTACTTAGCTGAGTCCAAATTTAGTAAATTAACAGTACGCTGAATCTTGAGTCCAAAATAAAATTGCAAATTTCCCTACTTGGCTATCTGAACAAATAATAATAATAAAGTTAGTAGTAACAGCTAAGAAGACATAACACATTAGTTAGTAGTGCATATATAAATATCAATTAATTTATATCTAATTATTTTTGTGCTATATTATAAATCGAATGTATAGTAGCATACAATACATATATCTCGTTACATATAAATATATATATAAGTAAATAAAAAGTAAAGAAAAAGGAAAATAGTGAAACGTTCTTTGATACTAGAAAAAATGTGACAGCAGTACACAGTGTGTTCCTCCGTCTTAAAAATAATGGCGGTTGTGTTGGAGAGGAAGGAAAGAGGGGAAAGCAATAGTAGTAAGTAACAAGAAGCATGGCCACACCAACAAGCTGCTACTAATACTATTACAGATTTACAGTGTTACTATTACTGCTACTCCCACTGCCACCATCACCATAAACCATAAACCTCTAAACCATAATCACAACCACGCTTTTTTCTAACTCTTTTTCCTTTTCTTCTTTCCCATTACTGGAAAACAATATGACCCAAACTCTATAAACCAACCTCACTCTGGATACTATTTGGTGCTCCACTACTGCTCAATATATAATACACAAGCACACACTTGTTTATTTTTTTTCGTGCCACCAAAACACCCCACCTCTATTCACTTTCTCTCTTTCTTCCTTCTGGGTTTTGCTTCTTTTCTTGAGATCTGTTCTCTTCTGAGATCTGTACTGTTTGGTTTTGCAAGTTTAATTTGTTCTGTTACTCACCTTCTGGGGGGTCCTTTCTTGTTCTCTTAATTTGGTTGCTTTATTTTGGTGGCATGAGGTATTTGTTTGAAGATTGGAAGCTGGGGTGGTGGGGGTTCAGGAGGATTATAAGCGAATGAGGCATAAAGCTACAGTCTTTTGCAGTGATACTGGTTTCGGTTGAAGGGTGGGAATCTTGTTGGGGGTATTGAGGGGAACAAGAGGATAACAAGAATGATATTCTGTAGGGGGAAAGAAGGGACTAAAAGCTTGGTTTTGTGGTGTGGGTGTCATTTTCCCATGACTTTGTTGCTCAATTGGTCTACTTAACAAGAAGCTGCTTTTATTTGGAATCATTGATTGTGTGTTGAGACTTGGGAGAGCTCAATTTTGTTTTAAGGTTACCACAACTTGTTGAATTCCTTTTCTTTTTCTGCTGAAAGAGAAAAATATGAGACTTTCTTCAGCTGGTTTTAGTCCTCCACCACAAGAAGGTATGTTTAACTCTTTTCTTTTGCAGATTATTCTTCTCCTCATTCATCTCTTCTTGTTCCCTAGTTTCTTTGTGTTACAAAGTTTTGGATTTTTAATAGACTCTTATTGAAGTTTTTAATGTCCATTGTCCTACATATGGTTTTGCTCTTACAAAATGTATTTGAAACTTTTGAGGTGGGGATTAGGAAAATCGAAACCTTTTTTTGAGCTGCAGTTTGTCTTGTTTTGTCACAACTCAATGGCTAGAAAAAGTTATTTCAAGCTTCATTTTCCCGGAAAAATTTTGTGGCATCCACTTCTTCTGGTGCTTGCTATAGTTCTTTCAGATCTTGGTTTTCTTTACATCAATTTTTTCTTTTGAGACAAGTTATGAACTTTCTTTTCCATGATGATGGAATTTTGTGGGGATTTTGCAGGGGAAAAGCGAGTTCTGGACTCTGAACTTTGGCATGCATGTGCTGGTCCCCTTGTTTCTTTACCTGCAGTTGGGAGCCGTGTGGTGTATTTTCCACAAGGTCACAGTGAACAGGTATCCTCAAAATATGATATTATACTATTTTTATTATTTTTATTACTAAACATAATAAAGAAATGATAATTTTCTGGGCTAATTTGAAGGATGGGATTTCGGTTACACTGTCTCCCAAGGTTGATACTAATGAATTAACTCAGAAATTAATAAACAACAATTAACTCATTGAAACCAGCACATGAAGTTCTATGTTTGAAAGCATCTTTGTCTAATTTTTTGCCTCAGCTTAGCATGTCTGATTTAGTTCCTTTGTTCTCAGGTGGCAATGTCAACTAATAAGGAAGTAGATGCTCATATCCCCAACTATCCAAGCTTGCCACCTCAACTCATTTGTCAACTCCATAATCTTACTATGCATGTATGGGATTATTCACTTAAACTTTTTTACAGGAATATGGATGGTGTATATCAGTTTTGCTCTTGTTTTGATTTGATTGATTATTTTGGATTCAGGCTGATGCTGAGACGGATGAAGTGTATGCACAGATGACCTTGCAACCTTTGAATCCTGTATGGTATCTTGTCTTACCTGATAACTGATTATTACAGTTTGTTTAGTTATATTTTTGTTTTTACTGTGATGATGTATGTTTGCAGCAAGAGCAAAAGGAGGCATATCTTCCAGCAGAGTTGGGAAGTCCAAGCAAACAGCCAACAAACTATTTCTGCAAAACTTTGACAGCCAGTGACACAAGCACCCATGGGGGATTCTCTGTTCCTCGCCGGGCAGCAGAAAAAGTGTTTCCTCCACTGGTAAACTTACTCCACAGACATGTTTCAAACCTTGCACTTAACTCATCAAATCAGTTCATTTAATAATTTTATAATTTTGATCTACAGGATTTCTCTCAACAGCCTCCTGCTCAAGAGTTGATTGCAAGGGATTTGCATGGTAATGAATGGAAATTCAGACATATCTTTCGAGGTGAGTTCTAAAGCTGACATTGGCAAGAGTCTTGCCTGTTTGAGAATTGAGACCTCTGTGTTTCTTAATTCTTTTTATTTATGCAGGCCAGCCTAAAAGGCATCTACTCACAACAGGATGGAGTGTTTTTGTTAGTGCTAAAAGGCTTGTTGCTGGTGATTCTGTGCTGTTTATCTGGCAAGTAACTTAACTGTTTCAGGCTCACTTGATGTGGCTGTTTATGTTGAGTTTTGAGAGTATTGATGTTTTTAACATCGAGCCTATTTTCTTCAATAGGAATGACAAGAACCAATTGCTTCTAGGCATCCGACGTGCTAATCGACCACAAACTGTGATGCCTTCCTCAGTGTTGTCTAGTGATAGCATGCATTTGGGGCTTCTTGCTGCTGCAGCTCATGCAGCTGCAACAAATAGTCGTTTCACTATATTCTATAATCCACGGTAGGAAAGTAGTTCATGCATATTTGTTACAATTTCTGTTCAAGATTAACTGCCTGACATTATATTCTTAAATTCAGTGCTAGCCCTTCAGAATTTGTGATACCTTTGGCAAAGTATGTTAAAGCTGTGTATCATACTCGAGTTTCAGTTGGTATGCGCTTCAGGATGTTGTTTGAAACTGAGGAGTCCAGTGTGAGGCGGTATGTTCCCAAATATTTTCTTAATACCTTGTAAATGCTTGCATTTGTTTCATGTTTGTAAGGTAATAGTAACTTGTTGTTTTGGCAGATATATGGGCACAATAACTGGCATTAGTGACTTGGATCCTGCAAGGTGGCCAAATTCACATTGGCGTTCTGTCAAGGTTTGTAAGGATCATTATTGTTGTTTCATAAGATTTCTAATCTAGCATCTTCTTCATGGATGGCATCATTGACTTGGATTGCAGGTTGGCTGGGATGAATCCACTGCAGGAGAGAGGCAACCAAGAGTGTCTCTATGGGAGATTGAGCCATTAACAACATTTCCTATGTATCCATCCCCATTTCCGCTTCGACTTAAACGACCTTGGCCACCAGGACTGCCCTCCTTCCATGGTAATAAAACTTGGCAGACAATTTCATTTCAACATTGCAAAACAAGAAGTCAAATTAAAGGCTGTTTCATTTCTCATTTTTCTTGCATGAAATGCTAGCAGGATTGAAGGATGAAGATTTTGGTATGAATTCTCCAATGATGTGGGTGAGAGACCCAGATAGGGGTCTTCAGTCTCTAAATTTTCAGGGGATTGGAGTTAGTCCTTGGATGCAGCCGAGATTTGATCCCTCCATGCTATATATGCAATCAGACATGTATCAAGCTGTGGCTGCAGCTGCACTTCAGGATATGAGGACTTCAGATCCTTCAAAACAGCATCCTTCTTCCTTACTTCAGTTTCAACAACCACAGAACTTCCCAAACAGGACTGCTGCTTTAATGCATTCACAGATATTGCAGCAATCACAACCTCAGCAAGCTTTCCAAATTAATCAAGAGAATCAGTCACCAAATCCAACACATGTTCAACAACGTCCACAGCACCAGAACTCATTCAATAGCCAGCTTCATCATCACAACAACCAGCAGCAGCAGCAGCAGCTGGTAGATAATCAGCAGATTTCCAATGGCGTGTCAACAATGTCTCAGTTTGTTTCAAGTTCAGCAACTCATCAGCCTCACTCACCACCTGTGCAAGCTATCTCTTCCTTGTGTCAACAGCAAAGCTTTTCGGATTCAAATGGGAATCCTGTTACCACTGCAAATGTTTCTCCTCTGCATAGTATCTTGGGTTCCTTTCCCCAGGAAGAAGCATCTCAGCTATTGAACCTACCTAGAAGTAGCTCTTGGATTCCAGTTCAAACATCAGCAGCATGGCCCTCGAAGCGAGTTGCGGTGGATCCTCTCCTTTCTTCCGGGGCATCTCAGTGCATTCTACCTCAGGTGGAGCAGTTGGGGCAGCTGCAGAGTACAATATCTGAAAATGTGGTTACATTGCCACCCTTTCCTGGTAGGGAGTGCTCAATAGACCAAGAAGGAAGCACTGATCCACATAACCACCTTTTATTTGGTGTTAATATAGAGCCCTCCACTCTCCTTGCCGCGGATTCTTCATTGAGTGGTGGCATGACACACAGCATTGGTGAATCAGGGTTCTTGCAGCCCTCAGAAAGCATGGGGCTAGCAAACTCCCCAAACAAAACCTTTGTCAAGGTTGGTTAGTTGTTATTAGTGGACATGTTAATTTTGATTGATTATTAAGGGAGATTGATAATAATGTTATGTTGACAGGTTTATAAGTCAGGGTCCTTCGGAAGATCACTGGATATGAGTAAATTCAGCAGCTACCATGAGCTGAGGAGTGAACTAGCTCGAATGTTCGGGCTTGAAGGGGAGCTGGAGGACCCTTTAAGATCAGGCTGGCAGCTTGTATTTGTAGACCGAGAGAACGATGTTCTTCTCCTTGGGGATGGCCCATGGCCGTAAGTACTTATTACTACCTCACATGCATGCTCATGATGCACCTTCTTTCTGTATTGTGACAATGTTTGTTTGTTTGACAGGGAATTCGTAAATAGTGTATGGTGCATCAAGATACTTTCACCTCAGGAAGTGCATCAAATGGGAAACTCCGGCTTGGAGCTGTTGAACTCGAGGCTTGGTAACAGTTTCTGTGATGATGACTATGCCAACCGTCAAGACTCTAGAAGTTTAAGCACCGGAATAACATCCGTTGGCTCATTAGATTACTGAATGAAATTAAAGTGACTGTGTCAATACTACTAGGCATATGCATATCTTCCATATTTTGTAATATTATAAGTAACCCTTGTCTCTTCAACCCTTTTTTTTGGTACTTTTCTTTTCATGTTTTTGCTTGCCAGGACCAATTCATAAAATCAATACTGTAACTATATATATATGGCATCTACTCATTGTGCTAGCTACAATATTACAATACCTAATCCGTTAGGAAAATCAATGCGTGAAAATATATTTAGTTCTCTCTCTATTATATATATATCTTTACTTGTAAGAAGCCTTACTCTTGTTGTAATACTGTAGTAGTGTTAGGTTAAATTGTGTCATATTACATGGTGTTCTGCTATTAATTAGACCATGCTGAATAATAATGTTTATTTTGACCACATATATCATCATACTCTCCATTGATATCATTCAATCATAAACAACCATTTGGTATGGTGTAAATATTGAATTGAAAAGTGAGGAGGGTGACTGACTTAGTCTTTCATAATTACATGGGGAGGGTACCAAAGCCATGTGATGTGTCCCTATGATCATTGAAGCTAAGGATGGAAAAACAAGTCACTAATGTTCATCCATTAATGTGAAAGTGGCCTTATTTGTCGTCTTCTTTGGTTCTGGCCATGCGCACTTTTCACCTTGGGTTAGAATGCTTTTGATTCATATGAGAAATTAATAAAGCTGTGTATTTTGTCCATTTCCAAGTTCTTTATTGGTTATGCTTTCTCCAATTGTGTCCCAAGTAGTTGGAATCATTTAACCATAGAAATTCCTTGCCTCCAATGCCTAATAAGCTTCCATTTATAACTATTGGAGAACGAAACGGAATTAAAATATCTGGAAACAATGTTTGTGTTATCTCAATGATTGAAGATTTGGAATAATACGTCCAAATTCCAAGATTTAGAATATGGTTAGGCAAATCTAAGAGATAATAAGCTTTATTTGCTAATGATTGAAATTCGGTACGTAGTGACAAATTGTACAAAGTAATAATATCTCAAAACCTATCATGGAATTTATTTTATTTAATTAGTAGTTAATATTTAATCCAAGTATTTAAGATTTTATAAATGAAAAGTAAACAGCACCATGATAACCCATTAATGAGTTAGGTTTAGGTACGTAAGTAGATTGAACTAGATTTCTCATAACGTGCAGTGTTAGATACATTTCTTTCCCCTTGAAATTAAGGTGAGGTGTTTCACGTTTCAATGAATTAATGCAAAAGAGCCTAATTTGAGGCTCTACTTTTTTAGTTGGCACCATTAGCTAGCTATTAGGGCACTAGCAACATGCATGTAGGAAGTAGGAAGTAGGATAAAGCTTAGAGTTGAGTGTAGGATTGTGCAATTGTATATGTCTTTAAATATTATAGGAAAGTTATATCAAAATGTAAGAATAATAATATTATAAAAAAACTAAATGTACAAATGAAGTAATATCTCAATTGTTTTGATGCCCGACACCATGTTGAGGGAGCTTTTTTCTTGGTATGGAATGGTGACCAGGTAGGGCACTATCTATGCCAATAAAAAAGATATATAGGGCTGGCAAACCAACAAACCTTACGTCCTTATTACCCCACATTATATTATTACTTGTGTTAATAATATTAAATAAATAAATCGTTTTCACTACTAAAGACGACTGTTGTTTTTGTTGGTCACAGTAATTACTAATTTGGCATTGGTGTGTCAGTCACAGCATGGCTACTAAAAAAGGGTTTGTTTATACACGTGCAGTGCTGCTCTTGTCGGTTCTTGTTTCCTACTATAGAAATCAAATGCTGCATCACCATCTGCACCACTCATCTTTTGTCATAACAAGTTAACTATGGAACAAATTATTATATATGAAAATATAGTTTACGTACGTAGGGTTATATTATTGTTTGGTCCATTGAGTTATGCGATGAGAAATTGGACTAATACACATGACTATAACAGTTTAACCTTATATATGTATGCACGGGTTGTACTAATTGTCACAAAATTATTATTCTTCCTTTAATTTGTTGCTGCCTAATAAATTCACAATAATTTTTTGTCATAGAAAGGTTTGGCATTAGCAATCGCTTTCCGAAAGGAGGCCAATACGTAACATGCATGGGAAACAATGTTAGGTTATGTATGTAATTAGTTGTTCATTTTATGAGAGACCTACATATATATTAGTATTATATATTTCATTGAAGATTAATTTTGGTCACACAGTAACACAGTGCATGTTTTTCCGACGTGTGTAAAACTGTAAGTGACTACTATTTTTTTTGGACAACTGTAAGTGGCCACTATAGTCGTGCTTCTTTTTGAAGCCCAATATAGTTGGTAAATGCAAGGCTATAATATGGGCTTTGAGGATTATTAGAGAAGGGTTACGGGCTGTTATTGGGTTGGGCTTTAGGGTCCAATTTGAGAGGAAAGAGGGGTCGGTTAGGGTTTATACATAATAATACATTGCACTGATTTTGGTTCCCTTTGCCGGCATCTCCTCATTCTCACTGCACCTCATCCTACTCTGAACTTGGAACCATGGTATGCCAAATCCACTTTCTCCTTCGTTCTCAATTATCCCATTAAATGAATTCTTAGGTCTTTTCAAATTAGCTGCTTAGATTTGTTTAAACACTATTGCATAGTTGATTTGTTATGCTTTAGCAATGTTGGAAAACAATTGAGATTTGATTATAGTTTGCAATCACTAATCATGTCATGTACTCATGTGTATATAAAGTTTTGTTCTTGAATGTTAATTTTGCAATGGTGTGTGACTGAGTTAATCTCTGTGTTTGTGTGAAAAGCCTAAGCAAATACATGAGATAAAGGATTTCCTTCTAACAGCAAGAAGGAAGGATGCAAGGTCAGTGAAGATAAAGAGGAGCAGAGATGTGGTTAAGTTCAAGGTCAGGTGTTCCAAGTACCTCTACACTCTCTGTGTCTTTGATCCTGAAAAAGCTGATAAATTGAAGCAATCTCTCCCTCCTGGTAGGATTTCACTCCCTACCGCTCTATTTGGATCACAAATTATTCTAATCTATTGTTAGAATGTTCTTTATTTTTTAATGACATTTTGTATGATCTATAACTACAACTAACTTACAATGTTGTTTTTTTCTTTTCAGGTTTGAGTGTGCAAGACCTGTAAAGGTGTTGAGCAAGTGTGTGTGGAGAGGCTTTTGATGTTTGTTTTCTTTATATTTTGATGAACATTGAGAATTTTGTAAGCTAGTTGGTCTTATTATTTAGATAGTCAGTCTTATAAGAACATGGTTGTTTACTTATTTTCATTGGTTATGAATCCATGTTGTTTTGTGTCTAATGGAAGATAGCTACTCTGTCAAACTATATCTGGATGAATTCACAGTCTTTTTCTTCATTTTTGACTGGTTTTCTTTTCTCAGTATGGTTTCAACTATAATCAAGAGTGCAATGATATAATTCTTCCAAACAAATAGCGCCAAAGTTTAAGTTCACTAATTGGTGATTCTTCATATTTCTGTGATTTCAACTTCTATAGTTCTAGCCACACATCATCTGAACCAAAAAAAATTAAAGAAATTTTGAAAGCCCAAATATTAAGAATTTAGAAAGTAAATGTTTCATTTTGAGAAGAACAATAAATTTTCTGCTTGTAAACTCAACATCTCAGTATATCATAACAGACCACAACAAATGTAATTCGAAGAGGGTATTCTTCCAGTTTGGCGTATGTATTCTCCTTTTGCTGTGATTCTTGCTGCTTCTCGATTCTTTCTAGCTTCAGCTGCTGCGAGTTTTTCCTCTGTTCTTTGTCTCAACATGGCAATCTTCTTCACCGCCCTTGCATGTGCTTGAGCTTTCATTTGCTCAATTTTGGCCTATGATATGTTAAGATCTCAGTTAATGGTTATTTGCTAAACAAATTAATTGAATATCATTAATCTTAGATCAAATCATGCTCTGTGCTAAGGAGTTTTTGTACCTCAATTCTTCTCATTTCTGCTTCTAATTTTGCCTTTTGTTGACTTTCCCATGCTTGAATTTTTATGTCCTCACGTTTGTATCTGCAAATTGAAACATGTTAACATCACATCAGAAAGGAAGAGCATGGTTCAGTTAGAGTCCATGTCTAATATAATGTGAATAATGAAGAAACCTTGCAGTATATCTAGATTTCTCAGCTTCCTCCCATGAAGCTGCGCGTTTTTGGAATTCAGTTCTGCCGCTGCCGCGTTCTTCTTTATTAATGTCCCGTGGAGATGATTTCTTCTCATCCTTTTCATCATGGCTTGCCCATGCAGCAATGTTCATCTTACCAAGCTGCACACCAAGAGCTTGAATCTCTTTCCTTGTCTTGAGCTTCAGTTCTTCTTCAGACAACTTTTCAGTGTTTTCAACTGGAAACCGTGGATTTTCGATGGCTATGTTGTCAGCAGCAGCAGTTGCACCTCTCCTAGGAGTTGAAGGCATCGATGGTGCCGGACTGAGTACTGGAGTTACTGAACCAATAGGAGTAGAAGGTCCCTGACTTGTAGTGGGGGTCATTTCTGTTCCCATGTGTCTCATGGCGACAGATCTTATCCCAGGAACAGCTTCATAATCATTTATAAGGACATAGTTAGTTAATGTTCTTAACTAATCATTGAGCATTGTTAAAAGATGAACCCTATTTGTGCTATCCTATGATCAATCATATCCTAATTCCATTTTGATGTACAATTACAAGCAGCACAAAACTCTTTAGAAAATAATACATTGGGTGCAATGAGATCTTCTACATACCTGACTTCCCATCCGCTTCCTTTGAATCTTTGGTTCCTGGAAAAGATTCCACTACTGGACCATTAACTCGCTGCGTTTCTGTCACTTTGGCTTTCGGTAGCTTATGATCACAATAACCCGAATCTGGTGCAACCTTGACCATATTAGTTGTGAAGTGATTTACTTGGTTCTGTAAAGCATTCTTTTTCGCGTAACCAGCTTGTATATTTTGCCTATTCATTATCCATTTCTCTGCATCATTCCACTTGGATGGAATAGGCCTTAATAGGAACCTTGTTGCAGGATTGCTCACTGGTCTCTCCCTATGGAACTCGAAACTCGATGAACTAGCACTACTATCACAATCAAGATTTTCATTGTCTGTTATTTTTGCTGGGTGAATTGTTGTGCTTGACTTACCATTATCAGCTTTTTGAGAATGCTGCACTTTTACAAGGCCCATGTTATTCTGGTGCACCATTGCATCACTTGATGGCTTTAATGGTGGAACCTCTAAGCTTGAAGATGTAACTGATAAATACAATTTAATCAGTTCCAAATTACTCTAGAAATATGAATTTTTGTTTTTGTGCCCAAAAACTCATAACAGAAACTCATAATTCAAAGTTTAAAAATGTAAAAAGAGCTACTTATGATTGGATAAGCAGGGTAATCAAACTTAAGAATTCATCTGATAAGTAAATTTAAGTCATAAAACTCAATTGCTACAATCATAAACCAGATATGTGGACCAACTATGGTGATTGAAATGAAAATGTGAGGTTAAGAGAGAGTAAGAGAGGGAAATGCAATTGTAGACCTTCTTCAAGAAGGTTGTTAGTCTCTGAGGCAAGTAAGCTGTTCTTCATAAGCTCAGCATCATCATGCTTTAAAGGGGAAGTTCTGGTTGAGTTACTGTTGGATCCATCTTTCTTCTTAAGATGGTGAGGCCCTATAAGCTTCATCCTTAGTTTACTGGGAGAAATCATTCCAGTCTGCATTTGTGCAAAGCAAGGAACCCCCATTAAACAACTGTAACTCGAATGAAAAGTTTTCAAAGCACAACCCAACTTTAACAAAGAAAACCAGTAGTACTTGTTCTTCAGTCTCTTCTGACCACAGTTCACAATCACATTTTCCACATAAGAAAAACAAGTGTAATTGAGATTGAACTAAGCACTATTCTTACTGTGCCACACAGCCAACAACTAGTTTTGACAATGCATGGCTTCAAGTAACTTTTACTGTTAAAAGTAGAGTTAAAAAACCAAAGCCAAAAGCAGAATTTTCAAACCATGTTTAACAACTTTACTTGAAGGGAATCAGTGTCACTATTAACAATGTCTTATAAACAAACAGAAGCAATGACTATTCTGAAATTTACCCTGATGAAACCTCATAAAAACACACACACACAGATATATAAGGACAATATCAGTACCAAACTCAAACAGAAAAAGTTTCAAATTTGATGAATAATACCCCACAAGATCAACCACTGCATTAACTACAGAAAGTTCAACAGTTGAAGAGAACATTTAACATTGGCTTATTGAATATATCACATCAGAGGTAGCAACAAAATGGCATGTACCTGAACTTTGCCAATCCTCTCATACTCCATTGAATATACTATTGTTTCAACTTTTTCAAGTCTCAGTCCAACTTGCAAAGCTAGTTCAGCAAGAAAAACAAGTGTGTATCAATGCAGCATGTGAGTGAGTGACAACACAAAGTTGGAACAGGAACAGTAACAGCATAGCAATGTGTGTGTAAATTTGAGGTTGCTTGCTGTGGATGTTATGTTTTGTATCTGATCCAAGTATGTTGTTACACCACGTGGGGCCCACTTATTGTGTGGAAAAGATATGTCATGTGTGTGGGGACAGATACTACTGTTTGGTTTGAAGCTCTTGTTATTGGGTTGTGTGTCTCCAGATATAGTCTCATTCCAACACAGAAATTCATTCACTAAAGTTAATATGATTAACTTATGGATTTAATTGACATAAAAATGTAATATAAGATAATTGTACATTAATAACACATTTCATGTTCAATGAAGGGAAAGAAACAAAAATCAGATCATTGAGATTTGAAGCAATATATAAGGAAATGATTTTGGTCAGAGTGTTTGGAACAGTGTCAGTGAGAAAAGTTTGATTTTCAATTTCCTCTGCATAGTAACTGCATGAGCAGGTTGGTCACAATGCTTGATCAAACACTCAAATTTGCCACAAAAAGATTGGTAATAATTTTGTAAAGAAAAATACTTTATTATGAACCAAAACTTCAACTTATATATGTAGGAGCAGCAAAATGTTATTATTATAAAGTTACGTATTTAAAGTTTCAATTAAATGCGTTATAATGGATAGTTAAATAGTTATCTTTAAAGTTCGTTTAAAGAAGAAAGAAAAAGAAAAAAAAATTGAGACACTTTCAGTAAAAGTAATTAAAGATTTTCTTCTACCATAAACATGTTAAAAACTAAAAAAGGCTCTCTTATTTTCTTGGGATAGTTTAAAACTAACCTTTAAACCTGAAAATATACTGAAAAAGTTTCAACTTTAAAAAGAAATTTTTGTGTGAGTGTAATGACCTTCATGGCAAGAAATTGCACAGGACATAATACAAGATCTTTTTTTTCAAATTAAAACTACATGTTTGACTGGAAAACCACGCTGGAGTTGTTGCTTTCTGATATAAAGATATTATCACCCTTTGCATGCTTGCTTCTCCTTTTTTTTCAAATCTTTGGAAAAATGGAGTAGTTTTGCTGTATTGGTGTGGAATTTTGTTTCCATGTGTTATTTTTTTCCCCTACTCCACTTTGGTTAGGCAATAAGGATTATTTATATTTGTTTTTTAAGTCAATTCACGCCTCTATCATAGCAATTTTAAAAGTCACATTATCACAATTCCATTTAAGATATGGCCCAACTATTCAATACAAATAATGTAACCAATTTTCAAATTTAAATATGGTTGAGAATCTCGTTGGTTAAGCATTCTTGGCGGTTTTACATGCTTCAATTACAAACTGAAATTATGCTCCATCTTGATATAAAAAAATTGTTTAGGCATATAAAAAATTAGCTACTAAATTAGTTAGGATATATTTGTATATTTTTATATATATTAATTCACATATTTTTTTATTAAATAATTAGCTAATAGAATAATCAAATATACTATAATAGAATAATGAAACTTACAATGAACATATTACCTCTTGTTTTGGAAATAAATATAAAATATTAGTATTTTTTTTTTTTTTTTTTTTGGTATTCTTAAAAATATTGGTTAGTTAACTTAGATTCAACATTTCAAATTTCTTTGGGCCCCGTGTGTAGTTGTTGGGTTTTTCGGCTATGAAAGACTAACAGAGAAACTAGTACTAGGCTTTGAAAATCCAGATAAGGGCAATTGAAAGAGGCAAAGTACAATTTATAACTACCAAAAAAAAGTACAATTCATAACTCATTATGGTTTAGAAAAGTACACAGACAAGACAACAAACACCATTAAGGAGGCAACAAACTTCATTGTTTTGTTGCATATATAATTACAATGAATTACAACAGAAAATTTGAATGTTATCAAAATGAGAAGTGAAATATCCAGTTATATGTATTAATAAGATTGGAATACTTATGTAACACTCCATTCACATGTATGAAAATTGAAAATCATAGCAAAAGATATGTAGCTATTTCTAACCTGGAATTTGATTTTGCTAAATCAATATACAACATTTACAAAACAATAAATGGAAAAGAAAGAACAAAAAATGATGTTAGCAGAGGAGGATTCTTGAGATCTTCTACACCACTTTCAATTCTACAGATTACAGAACCTGCTTTTGCCTGTTTTCATTACCATTCTGTAACATTTGATGGGGTGATGAAACATAGGGAAGTTTAACTAAGTTGTCAGCATCACTAACATACACTACTCGAAAAATATCATACTTCATCTCTATGGAGAAACGTTCAAGATATGGCATCATCCAATTTCTATGGTCAGAGTTGAGAATATATGAGTAACAAAAATGGAGAGACTTCCACACATGCATGCACACCACTCCTGGCCTGCTCTGTCCTTTCAAGCAAAGGCCTGCGGTCGCGCCTTCTATTTTGTCGAATCGAGACCTGAAAATCGCGAGGAAAGCATAGCAAAGGTCATTGAGGTCACCACTAGTTGTTGCTGCTGAATGAATAGAAATTATGTCCCCATTTGAGAATTTAGCAGTTGAAGATCCATCTCTTGATTCTCCGGCGTATGCTTCAAGAAAGGTGTATTCAACTAATGAAGTCATGCTTGATATGTTGTTTATCATTGATTTCTGTAAAATTTGAGTGATTTCTTGTCATGTACACCTCTCAACAAGTAAATTCTTCTCATCCAAATTCAGAGATTAACTAATTAACGAGGGGTTAAACTTACAAGGGTTGTGATGAGCTGTTCTTTTTCCTTGCTGGACTTCTTCTGCCATGCACCATACCATATGATCTGATCATAACAGCAAAGTTCAGCTTATTGCATACATAAATAGAAATAAGAAATGTAAGTGCATTAAATTCTCAATGAAATGAACATCTAACATATAAGATATTTACAATTTTACATTAAAACTGCACAGAGAAACATTTAATGTGGGACTGAATGAAGATATGAAACTGACATATTTACACATTTACACTAAATTACAAAATCAAACTAGGTCCATCAAAACTCTTATCTTTCTGTTCACAGTAACTATCACTTAAAAAATTTGATATATCTTTGACTTTCTGTATTTGAATACATTCCCTAAGGGTTTAGAATAGGGTTTACCAAGTTTTCAAAATCACAGTTACTATGGAATGAAGGAATAACAAATAAGATAAATCATATTGTTTTATAAATTTTTACTAAAAATGAGTGAACTGAACAGATTCAACCATTACAGATGGTAGAGTACCATGGAGCAATGGAACTTGAAGCTGTCATTCACTTGAAAAAACAAAATACAGCTCCAAAGTAAAATCTTCATGTTGTGTCCAAAACCTACGTGGAAAACAAAAACTGATAATAAGAGAAATACTATAAGGATATATATGCAGCACAATCCAATTGAAGAAGAATTTAATGGGGTTTCCATAAACTTATTAGTCCGCAGAATCTCAACACACAAAAAATAGATAAAGAAAGAAAGAAAATTTGAAGATTGATTGATAAAGAGAGTTACCATGTTTCCATGGATGCTCCTAAATATAGAGGTTTGAAGACAACCAAGGGTGTGAGTGCTCAAGGAGAAGTGTTTGAGGACATGAACAACAGCTTCATCATCAACAACAACAAAGGTTGGCTTGAAAACAAAGAAGCTAACATCCAAGTTGTTCTTGTTGTTCAAAGGCACACAACAACATGCCATGATTCTCTTCCACTCTTCAATTTGCTTTTTCTTGTATTCTGATTAGTTCTAAATAAAGGAATGAATAGTAAGCCTCTAAGGTTGCTTTCTAGAATGGTTCCAAACTTTGACTTTGGTTCTGGAGAAATTCAACTCAGCTGCTTGTTTCCTTCTAATTGGTCTTCTGTTGTACCTTTCTAATATAAATGGACTAACTAACAAGGAATCAGAATGCAACTAGAACGTTTCAACTTGTTCACACCTATTTTATTATTAACTAATAGTAAGTCTTTACATCCACGAAATTTATATATGATGAGAATTGAGAAAGGTGTAGTGTATAAATTTGTTTTTAAAATATTTTTTGTAATACATTTTTATAATTTCTAAAATTTAAATTTATATGATGCTTTGACCGATTCAGCGTCTATCATGATGTAATTATAGATAGAACTTAGAAGAACCAATCAAATATTAGGAGGTCAAATGAAATTGTAGCTCCTTCCTTGGCATTGTTAAGGCAAGATATAAACCTGTTGCATCTACAGAAACAAAATTCCATTTTAAATCTCATTCCATCGTGGAAAGGTGATAGTGATATTTCAAAGTTTGTGAGATGAAATTTGGCATCTTTACGCGTATGTACGACATTGTGTAAGACGATAAATAACAATAAATCCAAACACGCGTTGTTCTTTTCAGAAATGAAGCTTCCTCTGTTACACATTTTCTTAAATACTTAAAGGCAGTAAAAAAGAAATACAATCAATGTTTTATAGTCTTACAAAAAATGACAATGTAATGTGGATTACATGCTTTGTTTGTATAGTAACAACAAAAGATTACAGCAATATAGATGGTTCACTATGGCCTATGCACTTGAAACTTGTGTTGATATCTAATTTATTTTCCAGAATCAAGGAGTTGATTACAAAATTGTTACTAACTCTGCTCAGGATTTTAATTAGAATTCGGAACTTCCATCACAATAAGTTACCCTCGGCAAGTCCGGAAATGCCATCTCTAGTAGTAATGTCGGTTCCTTAGAGACTTGTACAAAACTCGGAATAGTCTTGAATCTAATTCTGATTTAACAGTATGATGTATTTGTATATATTGTCTCAAGGTTTACCCTGCAAGAACATGGTAGCATATAACATCAGAGCATTACTATTTATTTAAAGTCAGTATGGCTACAGATATATTATCTCATGCCATCTAGGAAAATGCATTAAATGTTTGTTTGTCGTATTCATACATTATCAGTTCCTAAATGTGTTATAATAGCTATTTCTCAACTAAGGATTTCCTTGTTTTAGTAGGCAAAATAATTTTTCATCGAAAATTACTTGATAGATACTTCTTAGGAACAGCAACATGTAGGACCAGTGAATGAAATGGAATGCATGCATTTACACTTCACCTCATGAATGCCTTTAAACGATGGGAGTGGTTCCCAAGTGAATTTCAACTAACTAATCTATATAGTGGACCCAATTTTTCTACCTCATCCCTATCTATCTTCTTCAACAGACACAACCTGGATGTCATCTACTCTCCACAATTTATAAGGGGAAGTTTTAGAAAAATCAGAAGGCAACAATATCCCCAGGAATGAAATCATTTTGGCAGGCACATACATCCCAAAGAAGGGTGATATATCAGAGACAGATGCATGGCATTGATCATAGTAAACGTCTCATATCCTAGTTCAGTATGTACTGATCTTGATGAGCAAGATGGAGATTCAGATCCACAAGCATTATTACCTTATAAGTTTATGGGGACTCTCAAGCCATCATGAGCAAGCTGCACTGGAATTCCCTCCCTAATCACAAAGGATTCAACTCTATCAATTACTAAAATTCACATAGTACAAAGATATATGGTTGAATTTCATTTACTTAGTCCTTTTACTATCAGACTGTCTGGTAAAATTACTTGTATAAGTTGCATTTGAAACATTTATTACTCAACTTCTTCATAAATGGATAAGACATGTACCTTCTGGACCAATCTTTCAAAAACTCATTGTCCTTGTGGTGATCAAATTCATGAGTCATTCCTATCAACAGGGCTTGCTTTGGACATAACCTCTTGAGAGTTTCAAGAGTCTATAAAATTACACCAATTAATAAACATTTCACCTCAGGGAGATACAACGTGTAACTGTAAACATCATTTCGTAAAATGCAAAACAAACCTGTGGAAAACAAAGGTGAACATTGTGTGATCCAGTCTGCAAAAAAAAAAAAAAAAAGAGATTAACATCAGATCGGAGATGCTTATGATTGAGAAAATAAATATATACAAAACCTGACAAACATGTATGAAAAAAAAAAAAAATCTGAATTAGAAAAGTATAGAGAAGGCAGTATTCCAAATAACTGATCATGCAACTTGATGCATAATATAATGATAAATAAAAATCCAATAAGAAGATCTTGCTCTCCTATACAATTGAAAATCGAAGTACTGACCCTATACAAACAATCCAATATAAGAAGATCCAATTGTCCAGCTCCAGTTTTTGATATAACTGTAAAAAGAAGATTCATTGCTTGAAGTTAGGTGTCAAAAAGCAGAACATACTACAGGATCTTATTTCGAATTGAAAAAACTTTTTCACAATCCAAAAGGGTACAGTCTTGTCCTAGTTACAGCATTGGTAAAACAAAAACAAACTATCTCTTAGCATACATATATAGTCTTATAGTCCAACTTTGTGAGATAGCACCGAAGATAATTCAAAACGCACCATGCTCTGTAGTAGCTGGAAACCGTGAAACATCTGATATATAAGCCACCCTGTTTTTCTCACCAAAAAGAAAGCCCAAACAGATGTAATCCTCTCCATGCATAACCTAAACCCACAGACAAAATAGTTAAGTGGTATCATAAAAGTATTGTTCCTTGTTCTTACCTTTAAAGACAAAGATAGCAGCCACTTACTGGCAAAGGAGTGAATTTCAAGCCTGATGCATAAAATGGTTGATTGATATCATCAGCAATAATGTTCCAGGAAAGCTGGGCTACCCTTCTTATTTCTTGTCCTTCCTTTGGTTTCTTCGGAATCAAATAAGGAAACTTCTCTGCGATGCTATTGCAAAGATGTAAAACAGTGGGTTTAAGTACTTGAGAGCATAATACAGCAATGAAATCAAATGCAAGGGACATAATAGGAGTTCCATTTAAAAGAAAAACAAAATGCAAGCATACGAGCATCCAACTCAATGCTGAAATATACAAACTGTACTGGTTTTATTTAAAAGACTTAAAACATTGCAAATACTGAGATATTGAAGGCCACAATAATCAATGGGTTACATTTTGGATACCAACTAATGCAAAGTATAACTTAAACTACACTTTTAGATATTTGGTTGGATCCACACATAATAAAAGTGATTGATCCAAGGATAGTTAGCCACTCAATTTCTCATTTACAAGAATACTGAATTTAGAGGATCTAGAATAGCGGGGAAGTCCTAGTAATTTAAACAGATCAGTGATGAGGTACTAATTGCATCAATAAATCGATTACATGATAAGTTATGGTAACTGAAGGTACCTATCCATTGAATGTTGACTAAGGTATATGGGGGTGGGATCAATGTCATTTGTGGGACTAAAAGGCTGCACAGCACGTATATCATCCAATCCAAGGACTGCATCAGCATGTTCATGAGTCAAAATGATCTGCAGTTCAAGCAAGAACTGAATTTTATTCTCTGGGACTATGAAAATTGAGGCCAATAAAAATTCCAAAGATATAATACAAATTCCACATACTAAGTCTGATTCATATTGAATCTACAAAGAAAGTATTCATTAACTCACAGAATCTATTCTCGATATCCGATGGGAAACAAACCATCTAAGTACTGCCTCTCTAAATGTCTTCCCAACATCAATCAATATATATTTGTGATTACCATTGCTTTCACAATAATCAATTAGAAGGGAGGTATTGCACCTGTAAAGCCACAAAATACTAAAATGTCATTCTTTCCACAAATGTTATGCCATAAAATCCTTAGAAGCAAGAAAACACTGATCATCATTTGGTTTCATTTCTTTCTTCCCAATTTTCCAATAGCTCAAACACTAATCTTTTATCCGTTAATCCATTCCTGCTAGCTTTCTAACCGGTGGTTGCTTACGAAATACGTTATAAAAAAAGAAAAACTCAAATTCGCCAGAAGAAAAAAAAAATGCCATCTTCCAGGTCCGGAAAAATCAATAATCAAGATCTAGAACACAGCAATAGCTCAGATATCGTTCATCGCAAGGACACGCCAAGAAAACGGCAAAGTCAGGAGAAAAAGCTTGGAAATGGAAGAGAGAAAGCAAATGAGAGGAAAAGCAACCTGTAATTAGGGTTACGATCGGGAGGGATAGACAATGACTGAACACAAACGGAGCAGGGAGGATCTGAAGGGTGGATCAGGCACATTACGTTGGGAACCATGCTGGAACAGCCCGTTCCCATGAAGATCAATGCAGATTCCGACGGAGCGTGATTGTTTTCGGAGCCGGAGCAATTGGAAGTAGCCATGGCGTGACGGCAGATCGAGAAGGAAGAGAGAGAAACAAAGAAAGAAGGTTGAAGAGAGGGAGAGAGAGAGAGAGAGAGAAGATCGCGTGTGGTTGGTAAGAACATTAGAAAGAGGGAAGATTCCGAAGGCGCATATATATACCATTATTCCCACCCCGCCAAATTTGGAATTGGAAACTGGAAATTGGAAATTGAAATTGGACCCCTTTTTTTCTTGTTATTTTCCATATGATAATAACATGTCAATTGCCAAGAACCGTTTCATGATTTAACAGACTAATATAATTGTTCATCTGAATCTATCTCATTAAAATTTCTCAATACCACAATATGATATATATATTTGGTACACTAAAATTGTCCTCTAAGCTAGGATGTGTAACTACAAAGGGGCCTTAGAGATCCACCTAGTGTAAGGATGGATATGCAAGTTATGAAAACTTGATTTAAAACCAAAAACATTTGAGAGGCTATTAGCTTTATAGAAACATCTCTGATTCAACTATGCTTGAAGATTACCCGACATCCAAAGTGAGGCAATGCGAATTCAGTCAGAGATCTCCTCCAAGAAACGTCCAATTTATTAGGTGAATCCAATGGGCATAGCTGCTCCAAGATATGTGCTTCATTAATTCCTGATGTGATCTACAGAAAGGGAAGGATGGTTTTATATTAGGAAGGAAGCTAGCTAAATATTATTAACCAAGATAGAAGGGATAGTCAAAATAGATATCTACATACATTATAAAAGGACTTTAGGCTTTTTGAACATAACACATTCTCCCCTGCAATTTTTTTGCAGTGTCTGTTGATTGAGTCAATTGTAGAGTTCAGTTAGCATATATAGCTTTTGCTTTTTGATTCCAAATTTTAAAAGAAAAATAACTCTATAGTGCTTCAAGTTACCTGGTATAGTTCATCAGAAATTAGTCCCATTCCATGTGCAAATGGAATTTTATATTTTCCTTCGGTTCGGGTTGTTACAGGATTTCCCAACAGGTATCCCTGAGGTAAATAGAATCTCAAAGTAAAGCTAATTAGTTACAGGCTTACAGCATGAACGGGTAGAACATGATAAGTGAATCATAAATGAAACCTGAAGATTGATCCATGGCTTAATTCCTTTTTCATTTCCTGGAAACAATAAAATTTGGAAACAAGGAAATTTTTGGAACAATTAATCTGTCAACAAACTTAGAATCGCCACGATGGATGAACACTATGCTATAGATGAGTTTTCTTAGCACCTTGTGAAAGTTCATGAGCAATAACTGGAATAGGAATAGCGGAGTATGAATCGCCACCAACATACAATTCATTTGAGAGAAATTCTGGATGATTGTGTAGCCACTACAAATATTTTAACATGAACGTTTTAAGAGAGTGATTGAGATAACTGGAAATCATAACTATAATCAAATCTCATGTATTAAAAGCACTATCATAAAATTGCATAAGATACCTTTCTAAGAAATTGATGGGTTTGGTGAACTAGCAACCAGTCACTTCTGTGAGAAACTAACTCTGTTGTGGCATATGTAAAGCCCGTATTAACAGGAAAATCTACAAATATAATGCTACTCACCTACCACACAAAATAGTGGTAATTAGCAATATGTAACAACCATGGAAATTAAAAATTCTAATAATAGAAAATCCATGATTTGGCAAATAAAATGTACAAGATCAGCACCTTTGTCCACGAGTGTGGACTCAAGACCAAATTAGGCAGACTCCCATTGTACTCCTCAATTTTAAATTTAAGTGGACCTGTAATACTCAAAATGCACTATAATTCTATAAATTATGATAACAAGTATATCCTAAAATACTAGTCTTGCACAATGCATTGATGCTATTACCTATTTCATAGACAAGGCCAGAGGAAGCAGAACATCCGGGACCACCGGTGAGCCATAGCATGAGAGGATCCACCTTAGGATTTTCCTCAGACTCAATGAAGTAGTAGAAAGCCTCCACATCATGATTTTCACCCACTCCTATGTACCTGATTAATTATCAACACAACACATATAGTATATATGATAATATCAAACATGCATGCAACGTTTAAAGGGATGATCTAAATCCAATATAGTAATCCATAACATAGGTTAAGTGTAACTGACCCAGTTTCAAGCTTAAAAGGAAGGGGTCCCTGGAACCCTGGAAGGTACTTCACTATTTTGCCACAGTTTGCACCTTGAGAAGAAATCTGTAATAACAATAATGAAAGAAGAAATGGAAGTAGCACTGTATGGCATGTAGAATCAGGATTACTGGGACAATTTGAGCTAAACATTGCCATTTTTAATGGTTTCTCTCTTTTGTGTGTGAGCTGAAGTGCATGTTGTTATAAATGAAGCTTTCTTTGGTTTTATGATGCCCTCAAATCAGAAGGGTATTGCACTCAGAAGAGCATAAGCTTTCAAGCAGAGAAGAGTTTTGTTATTTTGTTCTTTCCTTTTATCTTTTAAAGGGTGGAATCAAAAGTTGAGACTTATAGTTATCCATATCTGACTGCACTTACAGTTAATAATGCCTCTTGCCTCTTCATATTAATTTTGGCTAGCATGTGCACTTTGTTAGTGTATTTTTTTTGGTCATTACACTACACAACACACCCACTCTCACACACACACACATTGCTTCCCATGAGGCAACCTCCTCATTTGCCATCTGCACTAGGCCTCGGCCACACTTTGTTAATGTATTTGATTTTTTTTTATATCAATTTGTTTAAAAAAAAATTGCAATTTATAAGAGAAAACTATTTTTATGCCGTGTTATACTATTTTCCCTTATTTTTGTCATATTGATTACAGCGATGTAATACAACTGTATAACTATTACAGACACAGTAAATAAATTTGGAAGGCTCACATGCTATAATACTATATTACATAATATTGAAATGAAATGTAAAACTCAATTGATATCTTGAGAAAGATACATTTTAAAAGAATGATCATAACTCTTTTTTCCAAGTGACCTTTGTAGTTTGATCTTGTTAGGTTTATTCCTAAAAAGGCCTCTCAGAGATCCAATTAGTGTACATGTGGAAGCATTCTTGAGGCTTGTACTCTGGTGCTGTGTGCCCTGCAGCCTGCAACCATATCCATATCCATCCATCAATATAACACAAATAATTTGACTCATATCATATGTATCTAGCTTTATCTATGTCTTGCCTTCACAGTTGCAAATGTCATTGCATTGGAGTAAGTCCTTGTGTATCTGCTTAAATGGAAAAAGAATTGTAAGAGAAAAGAAAAGAAAAGCATCAACTGCACAATATAGCTTTCTACATAAATTCATAGAGTTAAAGGAATGAATACCCTGCAACTTGGACGTTAGTATACCATGGCCTCCAATCATCCACAATGGAGTAGTTTAACGATCTTATCTGTGCTTGAGTTGCCAAGAAAGGAACGACCATGTCATGATCCCCACTGTTATCAATATTAAATTATCAATAAGTAAAATTTATTTTCCATTGAAATCATAACAAAACTTATTGATCAAGTTTCAAGTAGCAACAATTCCCCAACATCAACTAGTTCATTTGTGTTGTCTTCAACAAAATTCGAGTATAAAGAGAAAGTGGACCTGTAAATCAGTGAACGATAGCCTTTTTTGCTGAGATTTACTTGATATGGAAGGCTGCTAGGGATATCCATCTCATAAGGAATTTCTCTGGTGCAGCGTCGCCATTCCCTTTTAGTTCCCTGCAACATAATGTAGGCAAGCTTTTTTCTTAATAACCATGCAAATGGTCATCGGGAAATCAACTTCACACAAGTCACTGCTATACCTTTTGCACATTAAGCGCATCACAGACTTTGTCATCGTTGGCCCAATAGCTACTAAGGAGATATCCATAAGTCTGGTGATAGAAACAGTACTCAAATTAATACAAAATGCATTGGAGAGGTTTTAGCTTCAAACCTTGCTGAGAGAAACAGACGCTAGAAGAGAAACAGTGCATGGTAAGCTAGAAGATCATGGCACAAATATATGGAAAAGAAGAATTAAACAGACGGACAAAAACACATAGACACTAAGAGTTTAAACCTGTTTAGAGAAGAAGATAGATAGTCAAAAGGTCTCTGTCATAGGATAAAACACTTACTTAATTACCAAGTACAACAATATTCAACAGTGTAGGAAGGTTACCCGACAATCCCTTGATTGTAATCTGAGATGAGTGTCATTGAACTTCCAAGGATAGTTTTCTGTTAGTGATCTCCAAGAAGATTTCGATGGCTTCGGTGAGGCAAATTCACACAATGGCTCCAAAATCTGAGGTGTATTAATACCTGATTTCATCTGCAGAAATAGTTTTCAGTGCTACAAATCAAGCTAACGAAAATTTAATAACAAGGATTATAGGGGAAATGAAATGAAAATCGATGGTTGCATACCTTATCAAAGGACTTCAGATATCTTAAACACAATACATTTCTGATGTCGACATTTTTGTATTCTCCTTTACAATGTTTTAGCAGTGACTGTTTCATTGAGTGAATTATAGACTCAGTTAGCATTTTTGAAAATTAGTTTTCAATGCCATTTTAAAAAGAAAGTGTATGTTAAGAACTAATAAGTGGATTACCTGGTATAGTTCATCAGAAATGAGTCCCATCCCATGAGCAAATGGGATTCTATAGTTTACTACATTTCCATCTATTACAGGATTCCCCATCAGGTATCCCTAAAAAAGGACATCTCATAAATATTTTAGTATATTTTAGTTTATTATTAATTTTTTTTATAGTTCTTTTTCAAAGATTAAATGCACCTATTTGATCATCAAAGCAAATAAGTTGAAGATAAATGGAGTTACTAGTTCATTTATTTCTTTTCAAGTTGCATCTTAGGCTCTATATTTTTTTTCTTCTCTTTCACTTGATACTCCTTGCACACACACAGAGACATTAGTGAATGTGAAAATCAAACCTGGAGATTTATCCATGGTTGGAGGCCTTGTTCATTTCCTGCAAACAAGGAAATACCAAATCATACCTAAACATCTCCTCACTCTAGAAGATCTGAACTCTTAAAGTGAAAACAGCATTACCATACAATCTTTGTATCTGATACCTTTTGAAATTTCGTCAGCAATTACAGGAACTAGTTTACCAGAGTATGAATCACCAGCAATGTAAACTTTGTTTGTGAGAAATTCTGGATGATCCATTAACCACTACAAAGATTTACGCGAGATATTAAATTTTTAATATAACTGCAATCAAAGGAACCAATTCATGAATATACAGTAAAAACTATATAAAGTTGTGAAGATACCTTCCTAAAAAATTGATAGGTTTGATTGACTGACAACCAATCGCTGCGTTTAGAAGCAAATTCTGTTGTAGCATATGAAAAGCCAGTATTTAACAGGCATATCTATAAATACAATGCTACTTGCCTGCCACAAAAATTGCAATAAATAAACATTAAAAACACAAAAAAATATTAACCCTAAAACAAATGAATGCCAAAATTATATATTTCAGGCTTCCAGGCAATAATGTAGATAACGGTCTCCACCTTTGTCCAGGAGTATGGTCTATACACCAAATTAGGGAGAGGCCCCCATCATATTCATCAACTTGAAATGCAAGTGGTCCTGCAAATGCAATGCATCATAAGTTAGACTCCCTTAAGAACTAAAGAGCAATGGTGCTAAGTTGCTACTAACCTATTTCATAGACAAGACCAGAGAAAGCAGAGCAGCCAGGGCCACCAGTGAGCCATAGCATGAGAGGATCCTCCCTTGGATTGTTCTCTGACTCAATGAAGTAGTAAAAAGTCTGGACATCATCATTTTCCCCTACTCCTATATACCTGATCAACACATATAGACAAAGAATTAATCTACGTGTACCAATAAAATAAGCTTGACTCCCTAAGAGGACTCGTTCACACTTGACAACATTATGCATGCAAAGTTGAAGTATATGATTGAAACTTGAAAATAAAAAAGAATATAAGTGCAACTGACCCGGTTTCAAGAAGAAATGGAAGTGGTCCCTGGAACCCCGGAAGGTACTTAACAATGGTACCACAGTGTCCAAGCTGAGATGAAATCTGTAGTAGTAGTAGTAATACAAGAATGGGAAGTAGGAAACCGTGGCAAATGAAACGAGGATTATTTAAAGGAGTTGAGGTTGACATTCTTAGTTGCCTCTCTTATTTTGTTTACTCAGAGCCAGATGGGTATTGAAGTAGATATATAGAGAAGTTCTATTATGAGTTGTTTCACTGTTTTAAGTTGTACCTTGATTTGAAATGGGTGGTAGTTAGAATATATGGTACACACAATGACGCACACGCAACATCTTTTTTTTTTTATTATTCATTAGGCAACGTTAGGCCAATTTGGGCCAAAACGTTTCCAAGGAGTCACGGCCCAAAATTAATGAACCCTCGGGTACAACAATGAGGCACAGCCCAAACCAAGTCTTCAAGACCAAGTCAATATGGCTTGCTTTCTTTCTTTAATGGTTTGATTGTTCATGCATATAAGGTGTTTGTGTTTATGTCATTTCATTTCTATAATAACTCTTCACTCTCGTAGCCATAGAAAACCAAAATGTGATGAAAGATGAGCCTCTTTACCCTTATAATTCACAAAATCGAACAAATGGCAACATGAAAAACCAAGTGCTTAGTTTTCCGCTAACAGTATGCAAATTAAAACCTTTGGTGTTTTATTTACGCCTTCTCATGTTCCCTTGTGTTTCTGAAACTCTCAAGATAGAGAATAAGCTCCATTGAAGGAGAAGCAGACAATTTTGCATCACTAATTGATATGCAACCTTGAGAAAGGTATACAATATACACATTAATACAGATTCAATAATTTATTTTATTGTAACTACCAAACATAATGGATACCACTTAGTGCTAGCCACCTTTGTAATTGGAATTAGTCTTATTTGGTTAATTACTACAGAGGCCTCCTAGACAGCCATCTACTGTACATGTCCAAGCATTCTTCAGGCTTATACTCTGGAGCTGTGTGGCCACCACCCTGCAAGTTACATAGAATTATGATGATTATTATTGTTACTAAGTGACACACTAACACACTTTCACACATAAGTTTAGCAAAAGGGAAAAAAGGCTTGCCTTGACAGTTGCAAATGTCATTGCATTGGAGTAAGTCCTTGTGTATCTGCATGTCAAAATAATGCATTAACTATATAATTTACTTTTTATGCAAATTCAACTTAGTTACATAACTATAATTAGGGGGAATACCCTGAAACTTGGCCATTTGTGAGCCACGGCCTCCAATCTTCCACGATGGAGTAGTTTAAAGATTTTATCCATGCTTCAGTTGCCAAGTAAGGAACCATCGTGTCATGATCGCCGCTGTTAGAATTACAAATATATAAATTTACTTTTTTCCATTGAAATACAAACAAGTGATATGCAAAATTCCAGCAGAGGGATAATATTTACCTGTATATGAGTGCACGGTAACCTTTTTTACTGAGCCTTACATGATATGGAAAGCTGCTAGGGATATCCTCCTCGTGAGGTATATCATAGGTACAGCGTTCCCATGTGGCTTTGGTTCCCTGCAAAATTTGAAAACATCAATTTTATGTCATTGCTGGTTTTGCTATGAATGCCATGCATGAAATAAAATTAGTTATACCATTGTGTCAGCTTTACCTTACGTATGCCCAGGGCATTGTGAACCTCTCCATCATTAGCCCAATAACTACTGAGAAAGTATGGATAAGTCTAATTATGGAGAAGAAGGAACAAGTCAAATTAAAACCAGAAAAATTAGAAATGTCTTAGCTTTGCTCTATAGAGACAATGAGACATAACAGCAAATGCATGCAAAAAGCTAGGTGATCATATGGCAAAAAATATAGAAAAGAAGCATTAAGAAAACATGCATCTCTTATTGATAATTCATGGAAGACTACCCGACAAGTTATAGGAGGCAATCCGAGTCGATTATTGTTAGACTCTGAAGAATAGTTATCAATCAGAGATCTCTTCCAAGGAACATCGAAGGGCTTTGGTGAACCAAACTCACATTTTGGTTCCAAAATATGGCTTTCAGAAAGTCCTGATACGTTCTACAGCATTGGAAGAATGCTTTCATATTAGAAACAGATTTAAAAAAAGAAACAAAGATAGAAAGGACAGTAGAAAAAGTTGGTTGCATACATCATCATAGGACTTTAGATCTTGGGTACATAACACGTTTGCAATGTCTACATTTGTAAATTCTCCTCTGCAATTTTTTTGCAATGACTGTTGATTGAGTAAATTATAGAGATTAGCCACCATGGAGCTTTTGCTCTTCAATACAACTTTAAAGAATAACTCGTGAGCACAAATAAGTAACTACCTGGTATAGTTCATCAGAAATAAGTGCCATTCCATGAGCAAATGGGATTTTATAGTTTTTTTCAGTTCGGGTTGTTAAAGGATTCCCCAGCAGGTATCCCTGAAGAAAAGAGCATCTCAGAAGGCTATTCGTGCTGTTTTGTGATATAATGTTAAAAGAATATGTTTGTTGAAAAGAGATAGAGAAGTGAATCATAAATGAAACCTGAAGATTAATCCACGGTTGTATTCCGTCTTCATTTCCTGTAAACATTAGAATTTGTAGAATGATTAATCTCATGACATACTTCTTCATATGCTATAATAGTTTTAGCTTTCCAGACAAACATGGATGATGTTTGTACCTTGAGAAATTGTGTGAGTAATTACAGGAATCGGAATTCCGGAGTATGAATCACCACCAACATAAACTTCATTTGTGAGAAATTCTGGATGCTCAATTAGCCACTACAAACATTTAAACATTGAAACTATACAGAAAGGAAATGATTTGTGAATATGCTTAAAAGCTAAAAACACTACAGTTTTGTGGATACCTTCCTAAGAAATTGATGGGTTTGGTAAACTAATGACCAATCAGTCCTGTGAGATGCAGATTCTGTTCTGGCATATGAGAAGCCTGTATTTACAGGCAAGTCTACAAATATAATGCTACTTACCTATTACAAACAGAAGAGATGTCATAATTATTAGCCATGAATTACTAACAAAGCTTTCAAATGGATTTGGTGAAGTAGAAACCAAAAAAAAAAGTATGATCTGTACTTTTGTCCATGAGTGTGGCCTCAAGACCAAATTAGGCAGGCTGCCATTGTATTCCTCAATTTTAAATGTAATTGGACCTGCAAAAATTTAAGGATAGTTAACTATTTACTTTCTCATTTGACCAACTTGTGTATATTAGAGGAGTCAAATACCTATTTCAAAGGCAAGGCCAGAGAAAGCAGAACAGCCAGGACCACCAGTGAGCCACAGCATGAGAGGATCCTCCCTTGGATTGTTCTCTGACTCAATGAAATAGTAGAAGGCCTGCACATCTTCATTTTCACCTACTCCTATATACCTGATTAATATCATACATGCATGCACACTAAGTTTAATTGAGTGCATGATCCAAATCCCATAAATTAAGAAAGCTTAGGCCATAGGCCATAGAGAAAATGTTACTGACCCAGTTTCAAGCACAAAGGGAAGGGGTCCCTCAAACCCAGGGAGGTACTTCACTATTTTGCCACACTTGACATGTTGAGCTGAAAACTGCAGTAATAGTAAAATAATGGGAAGGAGGAACCCATGGCAAATGGAATTAGATAAAGTTGCCATTTTCAAAGGCCTCTCTACTTTCTCTGCTATCATTTGCTATGGTTTTCTGATTGGTAAGCAAATACTATTTAAATTGACATCACCGACCTAGAATAATAATAAAAGAATGGAACGTGAAATTACTTGAACTTAATGATCTGTCATTGCTATTTGAGCACGTCAGTCAAAAGAGGTTGTGTGCACCCAATTAGCACTGGAATTTCTGTGTTTTGCTCAGTTGAGATGTTGAATATATTATATATAGTTAACTAATTACAACTAAAAAATAAAAACATTAATTTAATAAGCATCTTTTGTAACTGTGATGCGTTTTCATTATGCTAATAGCTTTGAAATATAAAATAGGGGTGAAATCATCTATCTTGCATTGCACGGGAGGTGGCATAGTTTGAATATTAACAAATCCCTATGACTAAACCATATCCTAAGAAGTCTCACAAATCACATGCTATATATTATATAATATTCATTTGAAACGTGAAGTCAATACCCTATACCTAATAATACAATACAATTTATAAAAAGTGTTGGTTCTTATCCATGCACTACACTACACTGACAGATTTTTCAAAGATGCATAAACTTCAGCCTAAAAAAATAATGATAATCTGTGCCTTGATTATAACTCTTTATTCCTAAAAGGGCCTCTCAGAGATCCAATTAGCCTACATGTGGAAGCATTCTTTCTTGTGCCAAATTTATTGTAACTACCAAACAGAATGGATACCATTTTGTGCTAGCCACCTTTGTAATTGGAATTCGTCTTATTCGGTTAATTACTACAAAGGCCTCCTAGACAGCCATCTACTGTACATGTCCAAGCATTCTTCAGGCTTATACTCTGGAGCTGTGTGGCCACCACCCAGCAAGTTAGATAGAATCATGATTATTATGATTGTTGCTAAGTGACACACTAACGCACATAAGTTTAGCAAAAGGGAAAAAAGGGCTTGCCTTCACAGTTGCAAATGTCATTGCATTAGAGTAAGTCCTTGTGTATCTGCATGTCAAAATAATGCATTAACTATATATTTTACTATTTATGCAAATTCAACTTAGTTAGATAGCTATAATTAAGGGAATACCCTGAAACTTGGCCATTTGTGAACCACGGCCTCCAATCGTCCGCGATGGAGTAGTTTAAAGATCTTATCCATGCTTCAGTTGCCAAGTAAGGAACCACCATGTCATGATCACCGCTGTTAGAATTTACAAATATATAAATTTACTTTTCCATTGAAATACAAACAACCAAGTGATATGAAAAATTCAAGGAGAGAGGTGTACAGAATGTACCTTCGAGGATTTGGGACTACCGGCGTAACCGGTGGTGCCAAGACGGAAGGTTGGAGGTTTATGTGAAAGGTAGGTATGCGTTAATAGAGCTTCTCCAAATAAGGATTTGGGAGTTCTCCTAACATATGTAATGGGGTAGGGTTTAGAAGACGTACCTGAGAGAGGAGTGGATCCTCTCTTTATATACCCGTAGTGCTCCGCGTTATTTTGGGAGTAAATCTGTGAGGAATCAGTGCCAAATATGGCTCGATCCTCTCCATATTTATTGAGATTGCGTGTGATAAATCCGTATGAGATCATGATTAATGATACCTCGATCTTTCATGGATTTATTGAGTAAGGCCTTGGGCCGTATGGCATTTGGGCCGAATTTACCGATCTATGGGCTCAATGCGTGCATCTTAGGGATTTGGGCCGTTTAGGCCCAATATCCGAAACAGTTGCCCCGAACTCACGAGGGCCGACGTTTCCGACGTTCCGGGATTCGTGAGTTGTCAGAATGCCCCGAAGGTCGCGTCGCCGTGACGTCGGGTTGTGAAAGCTTTTTCCGGAAGCTTCGGAAGGGGAGGCGTCAGTTGGATTTGATGGCTGATGTCATTTATTGGAGAACGTGGGAGAGAGAGAGTGGGAGTAAACCCTTCGGTTTTCGTGCTTTTGATGATGAGAATTAAATCCGTTTTGGGATTTTACCAAAGTATCCTTGATTTTATAGGGGAGTTGGAGGAAAGGAAGCATTTTTTACCTTTCTGCCCCCTTTTTAATTTTCGAATTCAAAGAAGGAGAAAAACAGTTTCCTAACCTTTGGTTTTTTACTTTTATCATTCTCCTCCTTCTCTTCTCTAGTAAGT
>JASCZI010241886.1:50298-69171 GCA_036250425.1 Stylosanthes scabra | reverse complement strand
CGCAATCTCGACAAATATATGGAGAATCGAGCCATATCTGGTATTGATTCCTCACAGATTTACTCCCAAAATAACGCGGAGCACTACGGGTATATAAAGAGAGGATTCACTCCTCTCTCAGGTACGTCTTCTAAACCCTACCCATTTGCATGTGTTAGGAGAACTCCCAAATCCTTATTTGGCGAAGCTCTACTAACGCACACTTACCTCTCACATAAACCTCCAACCTTCCGTCTTGGCACCACCGGTTACGCCGGTAGTCCCAAACCCCTCGAAGGTACATTCCGTACACAATATATTCAATTTTCCACTCTAACATCGCATTATTCAGTCCTTCACGGTAAATTCTATTGTACTCATTTTTTTTTAATATTTTCTTTTATTGATAATTTTTTTATAGGACGTTGAATGGATACTAAACAAAATATGTGATAATCAAAAGATAGTGAAATAAATTCAATTTTTAAATAAAAATAAGCTACCATTTAAAAAAAAAAGAGAAAAAAAAATAAATAAAAAAGTAGGGTCTTTAACAGTAAGTCTACTATTAAATAATATTAATGTATTATTCTAAAGGTGTCAAAATAATCTCCTTTTATTTAGAATATGACATATACTTAATAGTTAACTTTAACTAAGTAGACTCCTCTTTTGTAAATAGTATGAGGAAAAAAATAAAACACAAATTAATATAGCGAATACTAACGCACCTAATTGATTTATTTTGCTGAATTTGCATGCACCCAGTTTTTTTAATTTTAAAAAAAAAACATGTTTCTCGATTTGAACGTCAAGACCTGGCCCAACGTCATAGAAGTCGTGGTCCTAGCTCTGTATACGAGAAAGAGTACGTACTAAATCTGAAAACAAAAGACTTAATAAAAGAAAATAAATAATTAGGTATTTAATACTAAATAATAATTTTTACAGCTCTTGTTTATCTGTTAAGAAACTTATTTAATTTAAGGTGAGATCTCACTCGTTTGAGGCCAATAATAGCTCACATATTAAGTCTATTATTAAATAATATTCTAGGTTGAATGTATTATTCTAAAGGCGCTAAAATAATCTCCTTTTATTTAAAATATTACATATACTTAGTAGTTACCGTTAAGTAAATACTCTCCTTGTTTGGAAATAGTATGAGATAAAAAATAAAACCCAAATTAATAAGGGATACTACGATAAAGTCACCTATTTAGTTTATTTTGCTGAATTTGAATGCAAAGCGTTAGATATATTTTTTTATAAATATTGTATTGACATAAATTATTCTGATTGATCAGCTAGTAAATATTCATAAAAGCGATATATTCAGTCTTCCACTGTAATATCACATTATTCAGTTCTTCACGGTAAATCCTATTGTACTCATATTTTTTTAATATTTTCTTTTATTGATAATTTTTTTATAGGACGTTGAATGGATACTAAATAGAATATGTGATAATCAAAAGATAGTGAAATAAATTCAATTTTTAAATAAAAAAATAAGCTACCATTTAAAAACAAAAGAGAAAAAAAATAAATAAAAAAGTAGGGACTATAACACTAAGTCTACTATTAAAAATATTAATGTATTATTCTAAAGGTGTCAAAATAATCTCCTTTTATTTAGAATATGACATATACTTAATAGTTACCTTTAACTAAGTAGTGTCCTCTGTTGTAAATAGTATGAGCAAAAAAATAAAACACAAATTAATATGGCGGATACTACGCCCCTAATTGGTTTATTTTGTTGAATTTGCATGCAAAGCCATAAATTTATTTTAGTTATCAAGCTATCTAAATTAATGGAACTTTATTGCTGTAGACAGAACCAGATTTTTTAATTTAAAAAAAAAAAATCATGTTTCCCGATTTGAATGTCAAGACCTGGCCCAACGTCATAGAAGTCGTGGTCCTAGCTCTGTATACGAGAAAGAGTACGTACTAAATCTGAAAACAAAAGACTTAAAAATAGAAAATAAATAATTAGGTATTTAATACTAAATAATAACTTTTACGGCTCTCGGCTCTTGTTTATCTATTAAGAAACTTATCTAATTTAAGGTGAGATCTCACTCGTTTCAGGCCAATGATAGCTCACATATTAAGTCTACTATTAAATAATATCCTAGGTTGAATGTATTATTCTAGAGGTGCTAAAATAATCTCCTTTTATTTAGAATATTACATATACTTAATAGTTACCTTTAACTAAATACTTTTCTCTTTTGGAAATAGTATGAGATAAAAAATAAAACCCAAATTAATAAGGCGGATACTACTATAAAGTCACCTATTTAGTTTATTTGGCTGAATTTGAATGCAAAGCGTTAGATATATTTTTATGTTATAAATATTTTATTGACATAAATTATTCTGATTGATCAGCTAGTAAATATTCATAAAAGCAATATATTCAGTCTTCTACTGTAACATCACATTATTAAGTCCTTTACGGTAAATCCTATTGTACTCATATTTTTTTAATATTTTTTTTATTGATAATTTTTTTATAGGACGTTGAATGGATACTAAATAGAATATGTGATAATGAAAAGATAGTGAAATAAATTCAATTTTGAAATTAGAAAATAAGCTTCCATTTAAAAACAAAAGAGAAAAAATAAATAAATAAAAAATAGGGTCTTTAACACTAACTCTACTATTAAATAATATTAATGTATTATTCTAAAGGTGTCAAAATAATCTCCTTCTATTTAGAATATGACATATACTTAATAGTTACCTTTAACTAAGTAGTGTCCTCTTTTGTAAATAGTATGAGCAAAAAAATAAAACACAAATTAATATGGCGGATACTACGCACCTAATTGATTTATTTTGCTGAATTTGCATGCAAAGCGATAAATTTATTTTTGTTATAAAGCTATCTAAATTAATAGAACTTTATTGCTGTAGACAGAATCAGGTTTTTTAATTAAAGAAAAACAGGTTTCTCAATTTGAACGTCAAGACCTGGCCCAACGTCATAAATGTCGTGGTCCTAGCTCTGTATACGAGAAAGAGTATGTACTAAATCTGAAAACAAAATATTTAAAAAAAGAAAATAAATAATTATGTATTTAATACTAAATAATAATTTTTACGGCTCTTGTTTAAGAAACTTATCTAATTTAAGATAAGATCTCACTCGTTGAGGCCAATAATAGCTTACATATTAAGTCTATTATTAAATAATATTCTAGGTTGAATATATTATTCTAAAGGTGCTAAAATAATCCCCTTTTATTTAGAATATTACATATACTTAGTAATTTCGTTAACTAAATACTCTCCTCTTTTGGAAATAGTAGGAGATAAAAAATAAAACCCAAATTAATATGGCGGATACTACGAAAGTCACCTATTTAGTTTATTTGGCTGAATTTGAATGCAAAGCGTTAGATATATTTTTTGTTATAAATATTATATTGACATAAATATATTCTGATTGATCAGCTAGTAAATATTCATACAAGCGATATATTCAGTCTTTCACTATAACATCACATTATTCAGTCATTCACGATAAATCCTATTGTACTCATATTTTTTTAATATTTTCTTTTATTGATAATATTTTTATAGAAGGATATTAAACAGAATATGTGATAATCAAAAGATAGTGAAATAAATTCAATTTTTAAATAAAAAAATAAGCTATCATTTAAAAACAAAAGAGAAAAAAATAAATAAAAAGTAGGGTCTTTAACACTAAGTCTACTATTAAATAATATTAATGTATTATTCTAAAGGTGTCAAAATAATCTTCTTTTATTTAGAATATGACATATACTTAATAGTTACCTTTAACTAAGTAGTCTCCTCTTTTCTAAATAGTATGAGGAAAAAAATAAAACACAAATTAATATGGCGGATACTACGCGCCTAATTGGTTTATTTTGCTGAATTTGCATGCAAAGCGATAAATTTAATTTTGTTATAAAGCTATCTAAATTAACGGAACTTTATTGCTGCAGAACCAGATTTTTTAATTAAAAAAAAAATCAGGTTTCTCGATTTGAACGTCGAGACCTGGTACAACGTTATAAAGGTCGTGGTCCTAGCTCTGTATACGAGAAGGTGTACTACTAAATCTGAAAACAAAAGACTTAAAGAAAAGAAAATAAATAATTAGGTATTTAATACTAAATAATAATTTTTACGGCTCTTGTTTATCTGTTAAGAAACTTATCTAATTTAAGGTGAGATCTCACTCGTTTCAGGCCCATGATAGCTCATATATTAAGTCTACTATTAAATAATGTCCTAGGTTGAATGTATTATTCTAAATGTGCTAAAATAATATTCTTTTATTTAGAATATTACATATGTTTAGTAATTACCTTTAACTAAATACTCTCCTCTTTTGAAAATAGTATGAGATAAAAAATAAAATTCAAATTAATATGGCGGATACTACAATAAAGTCACCTAATACTTTATTTTGCTGAATTTGAATGCAAAGCATCAGATATATTTTTTTTGTTATAAATATTGTATTGACATAAATATATTCTGATTGATCAGCCAGTAAATATTCATAAAAGCGATATGTTCAGTCTTCCAGGGTAACATCACATTATTCAGTCCTTCACCGTAAATTCTATTATACTCATATTTTTTTAATATTTTTTTTATTGATAATTTTTTTATATGACGTTGAGTGGATACTAAACAAAATATGTGATAATCAAAAGATATTGAAATAAATTCAATTTTTAAATAAAAAATAACCTACCATTTAAAAACAAAAGAGAAAAAAAAAAAAAGTAGGGTCTTTAACACTAAGTCTACTATTAAATAATATTAAAGTATTATTCTAAAGGTGTCAAAATAATTTCTTTTTATTTAGAATATGGCATATACTTAATAGTTACCTTTAACAAACTAGTCAACTCTTTTGTAAATTATATGAGGAAAAAAAATAAAACACAAATTAATATGGCGGATACTACGCACCTAATTGATTTATTTTGCTGAATTTGAATGCAAAGCGATAAATTTATTTCTGTTATAAAGCTATCTAAATTAATGGAACTTTATTGCTATAGACAGAACCAGGTTTTTTAATTAAGAAAAAAAAAACCAGGTTTCTGGATTTGAATTCAAAACCTGGCCCAACGTCATAAAGGTCGTGGTCCTAGCTCTGTATACGAGAAAGAGTACGTACTAAATCTAAAAACAAAAGACTTAAAAAAAAAGAAAATAATTAAATAATTAGGTATTTGATACTAAATAATAATTTTTATGGCTCTTGTTTATCTGTTAAGAAACTTATTTAATTTAAGGTGAGATCTCACTCATTTGAGGCCAATGATAGTTCACATATTAAGTCTACTATTAAATAATATCCTAGATTGAATGTATTATTCTAGAGGTGCTAAAATAATCTCTTTTTATTTAGAATATTATATATACTTAGTAGTTACCTTCAACTAAATATTCTCCTCTTTTGGAAAGCGTATGAGATAAAAAATAAAACCCAAATTAATATGGCGGATAATACGATAAAGTCACCTATTTAGTTTATTTTGCTGAATTTGAATGCAAAGCGTTAGATATATTTTTTGTTATAAATATTGTATTGACATAAATGTATTCTGATTGATCAACTAGTAAATATTCATAAAAGCAATATATTCAGAATTCTACTGTAACATCACATTATTCAGTCCTTCACGGTAAATCCTATTGTACTCATATTATTTTTTAATATTTTTTTTATTGATGATTTATTTATAGAACGTTGAATGGGTACTAAACACAATATGTGATAATCAAAAGATAGTGAAATAAATTTAATTTTTAAATAAAAAAATAAGCTATCATTTAAAAACAAAAGAGAAAAAATAAATAAAAAAGTAGTCTCTTTTAATACTAAGTCTACTTTTAAATAATATTAATTTATTATTTTAAAAGTGTCAAAATAAGCCCCTTTTATTTAGAATATGACATAAACTTAATAGTTATCTTTAACTAAATAGTCTCCTCTTTTGTAAATAGTATGTGGAAAAAAATAAAACACAAATTAATATGGCGGAATCTACGCACCTAATTGATTTAGTTTGCTGAATTTGAATGCTTGCGATAAATTTTTTTTTGTTATAAAGCTATCTAAATTAATAGAACTTTATTGCTGTAGACAGAACCAGATTTTTTAATTAAAAAAAAAAACCAGGTTTCTCGATTTGAACGTCAAGACCTGGCCCAAAGTCATAAAGGTCGTGGTCCTAGCTCTGTATACGAGAAAGAGTACGTACTAAATCTGAAAACAAAAGACTTAAAAATAGAAAATAAATAATTAGGTATTTAATACTAAATAATAATTTTTACGGCTCAGCTCTTGTTTATCTGTTAAGAAACTTATCTAATTTAAGGTGAGATCTCACTCGTTTCAGGCCAATGATAGCTCACATATTAAGTCTACTATTAAATAATATCCTAGATTGAATGTATTATTCTAGAGGTGCTAAAATAATCTCCTTTTATTTAGAATATTACATATACTTAGTAGTTACCTTTAACTAAATACTTTCCTCCTTTAGAAATAGTATGAGATAAAAAATAAAACCCAAATTAATATGGCGGATACTACGATAAAGCCACCTAATTATTTTATTTTGCTGAATTTGAATGCAAAGCGTTAGATATATTTCTTTTTGTTATAAATATTGTATTGGCATAAATATACTCTGATTAATCAGCTAGTAAATATTCATAAAAGCGATCTATTCAGTCTTTCATAATATCACATTATTCAGTCCTTCACGGTAAATCCTATTGTACTCATATTTTTTAATATTTTTTTTATTGATAATTATTTTATAGGACGTTGAATGGGTACTAAACACAATATGTGATAATCAAAAGATAGTGAAATAAATTCAATTTTTTAATCAAAAAATAAGCTACCATTTATAAACAAAAGAGAAAAAAAAATAAATAAAAAAGTAGAGTCTTTAACACTAAGTCTACTATTAAATAATATTAATGTATTATTCTAAAGGTATCAAAATAATCTCCTTTTATTTAGAATATGACATATACTTAATAGTTACCTTTAACTAAGTAGTCTCCTCTTTTGTAAATAGTATGAGGAAAAAAATAAAACACAAATTAATATAGCGGATACTAACGCACCTAATTGATTTATTGTGCTGAATTTGCATGCAAAATGATAAATTTATTTTTGTTATAAATCTATCTAAATTAATGGAACTTTATTGCTGTAGACAGAACCAGGGTTTTTAATTAAAAAAAAAATCAGGTTTCTCGATTTTAACGTCAAGACCTGGCCCAACGGCATAGAGGTCGTGGTCCTAGCTCTGTATACCAGAAAGAGTACGTACTAAATCTGAAAACAAAAGACTTAAAAAAAAGAAAATAACTAATTAGGTATTTAATATTAAATAATAAATTTTACTGTTCTTGTTTATCTGTTAAGAAACTTATCTAATTTAAGGTGAGATCTCATTCGTTTGAGGCCAATGATAGCTCACATATTATCTATTATTAAATAATATCCTAGGTTGAATGTATTATTCTAAAGGTGCTAAAATAATCTCCTTTTATTTAGAATATTACATATACTTAGTAGTTATCTTTAACTAAATACTCTCCTCTTTTGAAAATAGTTTGAGATAAAAAATAAAACCCAAATTAATATGGCGGATACTACAATAAAGTCACCTAATTAGTTTATTTTGCTGAATTTGAATGCAAAGCGTTAGATATATTTTTTTTTGTTATAAATATTGTATTGACATAAATGTTCTGATGGATAAGCTAGTAAATATTTATAAAAGCGATATATTCAGTCTTCCATGTAACATCACATTATTCAGTTCTTCACGATAAATCCTATTGTACTCATATTTTTTAATATTTTCTTTTATTGATAATTTTTTTATAGGACGTTGAATGGGTACTAAATAGAATATGTGATAATCAAAAGATAGTGAAATAAATTCAATTTTTAAATAAAAAATAAGCTACCATTTAAAAACAAAAGAAAAAAATAAATAAATAAAAAAAGTAGGGTCTTTAACACTAAGTCTACTATTAAATAATATTAATGTATTATTCTAAAGGTGTCAAAATAATCTCCTTTTATTTAGAATATGACATATACTTAGTAGTTACCTTTAACTAAGTAGTTTTTTTTTTTTTTGTAAATAGTATGAGAAAAAATAAAACTACGATGAAGTCACCTAATTGACTTATTTTGCTAAATTTGCATGCAATGCGATAAATGTATTTTTATTATAATGCTATCTAAATTAATAGAACTTTATTGCTATTGAAAGTACCTGGTTTTTTAATTAAAAAAAAACTCAGGTTTTTTGATTTGAACATCAAGATCTGGCTCAACGTCATAAAGGTCGTGGTCCTAACTCTGTGTACCAGAAAGAATACGTACCAAATCTGAAAACAAAAGACTTAAAAAAAGAAAATATATAATTAGGTCTTTAATATTAAATAATAATTTTTATGGCTTTTGTTTATCTGTTTAGAAACTTATTTAATTTAAGGTGAGATCTCACTATTTTAGGCCAATGATAGCTCAGATATTAAGTCTACTATTAAATAATATCCTAGGTTAAATGTATTATTCTAAATGTGCTAAAGTAATCTCCTTTTATTTAGAATATGATATGTACGTAGTAGTTACCTTTAACTAAATACTCTCCTCTTTTGGAAATAGTATAAGATAAAAAATAAAACACAAATTAACCTGGCGGATACTACGATAAAGTCACCTAATGGATTTATTTTGCTGAATTTGAATGCAAAGCGTTAGATATATTTTTTTGGTTATAAATATCGTATTGACATAAATATATTCTGATTGATCAGCTAGTAAATGTTCATAAAAGCTATATATTCAGCCTTCCATTATAACATCACATTAAATACTTATTCAGTCGTTTACGGTAAATCCTATTGTACTCATATTCTTTTAATATTTTATTTTATTGATAATTTTTTTGATAGGACGCTGAATGGGTACTAAAAAGAGGATGTCATAATTAAAAGATAATAAAATAAATTCAATTTCTAAATTAAAAAATAAGCTACCATTTAAAAACAAAAGAGAAAAAAAAAATAAGTAGGGTCTTTATCATTAAGTCTACTATTAAATAGTATTAATGTATTATTCTAACGGTGCCAAAATAATCTTCTTTTATTTAGGATATGATATATACTTAGTAGTTACTTTTAACTAAGTAGTTTCCTTTTTTGTAAATAGTATGAGAAAAAAAAATAAAATATAAATGAATATTGTGGTTACTAAGATGAAGTTATCTAATTGGTTTATTTTGTTGAATTTACATGCAAAGCAATAAATGTATTTTTCTTATAAAGTGATTTAAATTAATAGAACTTTATTGCTGTTGAAAGAATGAGGTTTTCTAATTAAAAAAAAAAAAAATCAGGTTTTTCGATTTGAACGTCAAGACCTGACCCGACCTCATAAAGGTCGTGGTCCTAACTCTGTATACCAGAAAGAGTACGTACCAAATCTGAAAACAAAAGACTTAAAAAAGAAAATAAATAATTAGATCTTTAATACTAAATAATAATTTTTATGGCTCTTGTTTGTTTGTTTAGAAACTTATCTAATTTAAGGTGAGATCTCACTTATTTCAGGCCAATGATGTGCCATTTTACTTCCCTGTTATACAATTATTTGTTGTAACATCCTAACCTATCTCACTTAATCCTACACTGTAACATTTCAGCCTATCTAATCTTATATTTTTTTTAATTAATAATTCTCTTGATAGGGCATTGAATGTGTACCAAAAAAGTGTACATAATAATTAAAAGAGAGTGAAACAAATTAAATTTCTAAAAAAAAAAACACAAAATAAATAAATAAATAAATAAGGTCTCTAATATTAAGTCTATTGTTGAATAATGTTCTAAGTTGAGTGTATTATTTTATAAGTGTCAAAACAATACTCCTTTAATATGTACTAAGTGGTTGGTCAACGTACTCTTTCTTCTAGAGATAGTATGAAAAAAAAAATGAGAACATAAATTTTCAGTAAATATGTTTATTAAAATATTCACTATTATATTTACCTCCAACCTATTTCATGGAATTTTTAATAAAAATAAATAATAACTAAATAAAACCCTAATTAAACAATCTTTTTTTTACTGGATAATTATATAATATAAAAAAATATTTATAATAAAATACATGAATAAATAGACATATAAAAAATATAAACAATAAGATTCAACAATAGTTATAACTTCATAGAATGAAGCTCAAATCGTATATGATACGAGGGTCTCCTTTTCTTACCAGGAGTCTTTTTTTTTTTTTTTTTATATGCAGAGAAACTAATTTTTTAATTTACCTTTAAAGGAAAAACATGAAAATATAAAAAATTTGAAAACCTTATAATCTAACTTTAGAACTGATATTTTTTATTGTGTTATAACACAATGGGAACAAGCCTTTATGCAATAACGAGTAAATCTGTTACAAAGTGATAAGTACTTAAACTAACATTTAGATAAGGGAAGCTAAGTAACTGATTTCACCTTCTAGAACCAGCATTCATCAGCAACATTAGTAACATTCATTCATCTGTTTTGGTATTTTTTCATACAAGGTTATACCTCCCCTCTAGAATTAGGCAACAAAGACTCTTATGTGATTACAGCTAAAGACATAACATTACAATATTGAAAAATGTAAAACATATTACTGATTATGGAATACTTTTCCAAAGTAATACTCAGAGTTGCAGACAAGAAAAACATTGAACCTATTTAAATTTCCAACAATTGTATTGTTTGATCCACAAGTCAAGCCCTTACCATTACAAATAATTTTGCAACATAATAGTCTGTGCTCAAGCTCTCAGATAATATGGTTAAGATATATGACTAAAGCCTGGAAAATAAGTCTAAGGGAAAAAATTGCACATTCATCATCTTTTCTTAAAGCCATACTTCTTGCGTTCATAGAATAGATCGGTTTTCGCACTCCCTAAGTTAACAATTTTGGGGCAGCCATCCCTGTCTTTCTCTTGCTGTGTGCATTCCTTGCAGTAGTAGGCATCAGATATTCCTACCCCTCCACATATTACACAGCGACCTTGAAACGATCCATAGTTGCATTCATCACAGACCCGAACAAGTGTACAAGGACGAACGTAAGAGTCGCATATCACACACTTGCCGTCACACTTCTCACAAAGTCGGCCAATGGCAATTCCAGGCTGCTTCCGGCACATAATCAAATCAGGATGATGCTTGGCCATATTTTCAACAGCCTGCTAAATGCTGAGTATAAACCTGCAAGAAAACCAAAAGTTCAACATGTAAATGGTAAAGTAACTCAGTGAAACACTAAAACTCTTACCAAACAAGACAAGGTAAACTCCAAAATTTACAACAACATCTTGGGTCACTTCAATTTTCATTGTTAAGATGAGTGAATTAGTAACTAATCATGCCCACATAAATAAAAAATTTATAAATCAATGAAACAAAACATATTCTTCCACACATTAGCTATAATTTGGTCTTCATACAAGCAGAAAATGGATCATGACAACAGCTGAACATCCCAAAACATACAACAATGCATGAATTCAAATTTTAAGTTGCTTTCCCTGCTCTCAAACTAAAATCCAATTAATTCACATGTTAGTATTCAAAGTACAAGGTTCCATGACAACATAAAAAACAAAATTAACATTTCAGCGGTGGCAACAGTTTCAAAATAAGCTCAATATAGTGAAAGTGTGAAACTACCCTTATTAGGCCCCTAATAGTACTGAAGAACAAACCCTAAACCAGTAAAACTAGAACACCATTACCAGGTACACCGTACACCACCAAAATCCCAACATTTTTTACTCATACAAAGAACATGGCTCACTTTGATTCAACACTATCCATCTGTAAAACCTTCAAAAATATTCTTTTTTTAATCCAGAATAAATCAGCAACTATGAAATAAATCTTAAAAAGAAAGAGCAGCGTATGAGACAATTGAAAATTCTAAAATCAAATGATATAATAGTATGAGTGCAGATAATGGAAATCAAAAGGAAGAAGAACTCAAGAACCTGTGCTCTGAACTCTGAAGAGGAGGATTCAGCCTTCGAGGAATGTTGCTGAAGCCGCTTGTGAAGTTTTTAGCAAAAAAAAAAAATAATAATAATAACCACTTTAATTTATATTTTGGAAAGTGGAAACCCTTTAGAATAGATTTTTTTATTTTTATTTTTTATAGTTCCACCCCCTTTAGAATAGAATATCAGAATTCTCTAGAGAATTTAGAATTCTATTTGATGTTTTGGTATTAAAATTTAAAAGAGAAACAATAGCTAACCAATAATTTTCAAATCAATAAATCAACTAATAAAAATAAAATATTTATAATTACTATGCAGAACATCCGAAATCTAAATAAATATAATATTTAATTCAAATTATTGACTGATTTTGGCTGAATTTTTATTAGTTACCTGGTATTACTCAATTTAAAAAATAGCATAGATTTCAATTCTTATATTTTTAGTTTGAAGAATAACAAAATATTTATAAAAATATTAAAACATATTTTTTTTCGAAATTACCATGTATTTTTTAATTTAAAATAATACAATCTAAGTTCATACATTTATATTTATATACATATTAAAGCTATTTTAATAATTTCATACAAAAAAAAGCGTGTTATAATCTATACTTGTAAAAGATTATTTTTATTTTGCTTTATTAAATATAATTGATACCATTTTTAAAAACTTTCTTTAAAAAAGTAGCTTTTTTTTTCTTTGCCTTAATTATTTTTAGTTTTATTTTTTGGGTAATGCTATTTGAATAAGTGGTTTTGATCAACCAAGTGGTTTATTTCTATGCTAAATAGAATATTATTTTGGTGTCAAATAGTATAAAAAAATGTACCTAAATAAAGTTCTATTCGCCAACCAAATGGTTCATTTGATTGCATTTGGTTGGCGAAAACTACTTGTTCACCTAAAATTATTGTTATTTTTTAATAGTCGGTAAGAAAATTTTTGTTTTGCCTGAGATAATTGTAAAAATCAAAAGTGGGCCAGCACGACGCCCTGATGGGCCTCTTACTTTTTCATGTGCCATATTGGAGTGTTTTGTCCGTGAGTTTATTTCAACTTTGAAACTGTACATGACCAAAAAAAATAAACTTAGTAGAAATTGCAAACATGATAAAGAAAAAATATATATAATTACAATTTCTTTCTATAACTAAATTTTTTAAGGGAGCCTATATTGCACAAAATATTTTTACTTTTTTATTTTTTTACCATTATAGAAAACTTTTAAAAAATTTCATTGATATATTGTTAATAATTATTCTAAAAGTACCTTTTAACTAAATGATTTGGTAATGTACTGATATTTGTATGGAAACACATGAATCATAGTTTGGATATGATAGCATCTGATTTGTTGGTGAATTGATGATAAAAGACATGGAAGTTTATGGCAGAAGAAATGAATGTTGTTAAATCACTTGCTACAAAAATGGCCCCCAACCATCCAACACACCTTTTCTGAAGATTTTGTTTAGCCCTTCTTCTTGAGGGGCCTCCTCAACACTTGTCGATTTTTTCAATATTTGGTCCCCCCCACTACAACTCTCTTTTCAAATAATTCTTGGATTTTCTCATTATTTAAAAAAAAAATGGAAATAAATAAATAAATAAAATGAATGAGAAGCATTGGCATATAATCAATCCTATTCTTGGATTTTTAAGGGTGAGGAAAATTCACCTTCGATATACCCTTATCAAACAAAAATAGTTTGGTCCCCACCACTACCTAGCTAAGTTCCAATGCTATAATTTTATAATTCATGTTGTATTCTATATATTTATATTTATATTATATTATATCATATCATATCTTAGGGTCTAAGGCCCATGAACCTGCTCCTCTATCAGAATCCAAACTTGTCTTCATAAATCTACCCTCATTTTCTCAATCTTATGGGAAATGAAGAAATAATATGAATACCAATATACCATACCATGCCTCATTATTCTTCAAATAAAAGAATAATGAACAACTTGGAGTCTTACCCACCAATTCTTCGTCACCACCACTACCATCACCAAACCCCTGACTCGGATCCAAACGAATCGAATAATGACCTAATTGATGACGTGGCTCAGGATTCGAGTCTGGATCCGAGTCCTGTACCGGTCATAGATCTCGAATGTTTAGAACAAGAGAAGGAGAGGTTTGAGGATGCTTGCAAGGATTGGGGGTTGTTCCGTTTGGTCAACCATGGTATTCCGTTGACTTTGATGAAGGAACTCCAAGAGCAAGCCAAAGAGCTATTCTCCATGCCCTATGAAACAAAGCATGATACATGTAGTGCAAGTCCTATCACATACTTTTGGGGTACCCCTGCCCTAACACCAACGGGTACTGCCCTAAATAGAGGCCCCAAAAATTTCAATTGGGTTGAGGGTTTTGATGTGCCTTTGGGTCAACTCTCCAAGTTCCAACCTCATCTTCCTACACTTGATTCCATCAGGTACGCACATAGTTTAGTTATACAAAGACAATAACTTAGGTTTAATTTAATATATATTTTTATTATTATTATTCTAATGTATGTGCATGTGCTTGTCCCTTTGTTTATTATTATTTTAATTTAGTTAGGCTAATCCAGTAATTAACCTTCTTGTCTTTTTTTTTTTTGGAGTGAGTGTGTTTTGAAAAAGGAGTTATTATGCTTTATTTAATATTTAGTATCAAGTTGATTCATTTTTGTTTATTATTATTGAATAATCATATGTAGAAGTATAAAAATTATTCTTCAATATATAGCCGATCAGATAACATTCAAAGATGTCTTTATTTATGCATCATTCCTCCCTTAAAAAAATATATATTTTTTTTGTATTTGAAAACGTAATTAATAATTATTAGTGAATAATAATAAAATTAAAAACTTAGTACGTTCTTTAAAAGATTAACTGAAGGAAGCAAAGCTGTTCTTTTTTATTGGTCTCCTCAATATCACTTCATGTATATGTCTGATTACGCGAGGACAAAGTAATAATGGTGATGAAGAAAGTGACAATGCAAATTAAATACTTTTAAAATTAGCATTTCCCTTTCATAATAAAAATTGACTAATATTAATTAATTAAAAGTTGGTTTTAATTTTTACACGCATTAAAACAATTAAGTATTTTAGTGTTTAGATAATCTAATTGGTTCAACCTAATAATTATTGGAGGGGAGAAAATTAGGAGGCATGCCTTTTATGGAAGAGTAAGTTGATGTTGACTTTAAAATTGCTTTCTGAGTTTTATTTTAATAAATATTGTTAATATTTAAAAAAATCTTCTTAGTGGTATTATTTTATATATACTCAAAATACTTTTCGTTCTTCAAATATTGCAAAGTTTGTTTTTGGTATCTGCATATTTTGTTTGGATAGAAATATGGTAAGATTAGTATAGGGCTATAAATCAATTAAAAAAAATTACGTCATAAATAGGAGTATAATGTAATAATATACATATGTCCGATGTAATTAGAAATTTTAATTCTTCTATTAGACCCTAATTTTAGTAATTTTTTTTCTTTTTTTTCTCTGTTTTTTGATACAATAATTATATTAAAATATTAACCACTAATTATACAAATGTTTTACATGTATAATTAATTGCATATTATCATATCATAAAAAATAAATAATTTTTAAATTTACTACTTAAAAAATTATCTATACACTAATATGCATGAATTTAATTGAATGATCATATAAAATTATTTACACTGTCAATATATTAAATTTAAAATTTATTTTATATATAATCCTTATTAAAGGCAACATTTTTTTTTATATTATATACCATATATATAAGTTAAAATTGCATGAATTTTTCATTTTTCAAATAATAAGATTATGTGTGACAATAAGATAATATGAAATTTTTATAATATACACACACCAACAACGTGCTATTTTTTTCTGGGGGAATAAATGTCTATATTCTATGTATGTTAATTAAAGAAATAGAAGAATAAAGTTCAAATTCTATTTCTCTCAATGTATTTTGTCCATTGTTTGACTAATGGTGCAACACAATTGTAATAAAGCCAAGAATAATAAGTGCATGCTATGATATGGAAAAAATAAAATAGTGAAAGATGAAAATTTATTCTGAAAATATATATGTTATTTTATTTTTATTAATTTTTTAAAATAAATTTATATACTTTTTTTTCGTTCTATTAGTATAAAAGCTTTTTCATCATATAGAATTATTCTAATAACAACTAATTAACCAATACAGAAAAAAGAAAATATTCTGTGTAGGTGGATCATACAAATAATTTTACAATTATAAAAAAAATACAACGAATTTTATAGAACCTCAGTTCCTGCCAACAAAATAGATTATAGATTATAGATTTTTTTTCCCCTCATTTCAATCAGAGCTAAGAGAAGGGAATTTAAGATTTAAAAAAAATGAGATGAAAAATCGAATGTAAAATTCCATATTTAAAGCAAAATAAGGATAATGTCAACATATATAGTTCATAGAATTAAGCATTGCTTATTAATTTAATTTGTGCATAATTATGATGAACTAATAAATTAAGGTGGTATGTTTGCAAGATTGCTTCTAATGGAGTATGAAAGGCATCTATCAAGAATTGCTACAACGATATTCAACGCGATGATGAAGAACCTTGACCTAAATAATAATAACATGATGAATCATTTAGAAGAGTGTTCTTCATATGTATCAAGAGAGACAGGAATGGTGCGTATGTATCGTTATCCTCCTTGTACGGACACAAGTATTGGTTGGGGAATGGAGGTTCACACAGATAGCTCAGTGTTATCCATTTTGAACCAAGATGACCATGTCAGTTCCCTTCAGCTTCTCAAAGATGATCAATGGCTTACTGTCAAACCACTCTCTAATACACTGATTGTCAACCTTGGAGACATGATGCAGGTCCAAATTCTATTATTCTACTGTAACATATTTTATTGTACAAGTGTTTCTAGCTCTGATATTAATTCATGATGATGATGTTTGTGGTTTTAGGCAATAAGCAATGACAGATACAAGAGTGTGAAACACAGAGTGAGGGTAAACAAGGAGAGAGAGAGGATCTCAATATGCTATTTTGTGTTCCCTGGTGAAGATGCTGTCATTCAGAGCCCCAATTACAAGCCCTTCACATACAATCAGTTTAGAGAACATGTGCAACAAGATATCAAGGCCCTTGGCTACAAAGTTGGGCTTCCAAGGTTTAAACAAAGTCAACACTTTTGACCTTTTATGGGCCTTAGTCTTAGACCCTCTATTAAAACAAATACTCTTTCTTGGCCCTCACTACCTGCAAATTTCACTCCTCTGTTACCTTATTCAGCATAGACTAATGAACGAGTTCTTCAATTAGGCACAGTATTTAGGAGATTTTGATGGAAAATGGATCATGGTGTAATTTAGATAAAGCGATAAGGTATGTTTGATTTTTTTTTTTAGTTTTTATATGAAACCAAAAAAATGCATATGAAGAGTTACAAGTTAGCCTTGTCTATATCTATTTTCAGATACATAGTTTAAGGAGACAAAAATGCTATGAATGTAAATGCAAACAGTTACAAGTTGCTGCTTAAAGACATAATTTCTATATAAGTCATCTAAAATGATGCAAAAACCTTCCTCAAGCTGGATGAATGAAGATTCAACATTAACTTACAAATTAAACTTCATTGCAAATGGTGTACACCTTGTGACTTAAGCTTGTGTGTGTAAGGGTAAGACATTAAAGATAGAGCTTATTTACATTGCTAAGTTACAGCCAAAGAATTATACACTTAGTAAGCAATTCCGGTTTTATAAATGATAATAATGATTCTGAAACTCACATTTTGCTCATGATTTAACATCCTCAACATCATCCTCAATATCCCAACTGAGATCCTCCTCTTGTTCTGCCACAGTCAACCTCTTCCGCAAATCGATCCTACTTGTGGATCCACTGGCATCCCCCTTATTTTCATCATTGCTGACAATATCTTCAATTTCATCCCATCCACTGTCTTCTTCCCCATGCATTGAAGGCTGGCTTGAAACCACAGAAAAATCACTATCTTTGCATGATCCTCCATTTTCATTATCCGTCTTCGCTTCCGATGCCTCTTTCTCTTCAGACTTGACATCCAACTCACCATCGCAGCCATCACTTACAGTTGCACCAACACTAGATGGAGATACCACATTCCTATCATAATCCACCTCCGCCGGCTTATCACCATCATCGGTTTTAGACTCAGAAGTAACACCTTTCCCATCCTTCTCACCAAGAGAATTTCCCCCCTCTAGCTCTGGCTGCTGCTGCACATTCCTTGCAGAACTACCTTTCAGCTCATATCCATCACCATTATCATCATCGTCGTCGAAGTCCCAGCTCAAATCCTCCTCTTCCTCGCCGGAAATTGCACGGTTTACAAGCTTCAACCTCGCCTCCTCAGCTTGATTCAGTTTATGCAGCTTATAAAAATACCTAGTCCAGAAGCTATCATGATCAGTCTTACCAGGCACAACCTTCCTATAATTCTCCTCAACAACACCATTCTCCTCCATCAAATTCCCAATCTCCTCACCCTTCTCCCCCAACACAAACCCTAATTTCCACTCCTCATAATTTTCCAAATCCTCAGGATCCTCCAAATAGGTATTCACGTCGCTCTGAAGAGCATGTACCAGCGCCTCAAACCTACTATAACGTTTCAAATCGAAACTACTGCCATCACTACTGAATCGATTCCTAGCAAGATTATTGTAATCGGAATCTGAGGAATCAAAATCAGGC
>JASCZI010241886.1:21192-31213 GCA_036250425.1 Stylosanthes scabra | reverse complement strand
ACAATACCAGGAGGAATCAGATGAATATATTACCGAAAGAAACTGCAGAGTAGTTTTTCTATCTATAAGATAATATACCTAGTTAACTATATTTCGGATATGAACTCAATTTGGCAAGAAAATTAGTAAATTATAATTTTTTTTTGTCAGGTACAATAAAAGCCCAAAAAAATATTATTATAGGCCCTAAAGAAAAAGGCATGAACTATTAACAATACCACTAAAAAATTGCAGATAGAACATCCAATATACCAAAAAAAAAAAAATTGTATAAATATTTAGAATCCTTTTATCTTTATGTACACTAAAAATTAGTCACTGTACATAGAAATATGTATTTAATATTTTGTAAAAAAATATTTGAAAATACTATAAGCAATTTTTACTATTCTTCTATGACATACTTGGTTATTTCACTATAACAAATTTGATTATTCTAGTGACTAATAATTGAGTTAGAAAAATATGTAAATTAATACAAATATATATATATATAAATACATAGTAATTGATTGTTAATGTGTATATTCAATAATAATGTTAAATGTAAAAGCTAAACTTTTTTATTTAAATGTTAATTAGCTTAGAAAGGAGAGCCTTTCTAATCCTGGCTAATGATGGGCAAGAGTGTCATTTGAATAATAGGTTAAATTAGCTTAATGATTTTAATTATATCCTTACCTCCAAATTAAATTAAAACCATTATATTGTTAAAATATAATCCTAAGTGTATGTGTGTGTGAGCCCAGCAGGATACAAGTATAATTTGCTTCACGTTCTGCATATGTAACCTACTCATAACTTAACATATCAACATTATTATGATTATTATTATATAAAACATCTCCTAATTTCATCATTAGTATCAATCCTTACAGACATAGCTCTAAACAATTCTTATTCTTATTATTATTATATATTGACATTACTAGAAGATTCTTGTCCCCCTACAGATTTACTATTCAATTATTCATTAGCCCATTTCATTAATTAATTCATTCCTTAATCCTACCTTAAGTTTGGGACAGAGAGAATATAATCTTAGCATGCAAAAAGGTTCACCAATTAAATAAGCTTATAGCTTCTAATTCATTCTTATTGCCTTGCATGCATGTTGAGAAAGAGGGTTTATTTTAATTAAATAAATTAAATGAGAGTCCAATAGATAAACCAAAAAATAAAATAAAATAAAATAAAAGGGAAAGAAATAAATTAGGGGTCACGTTATGATATCAATTTAGGGTGTCTAATTGATAAAATGCGCATGCCTAAGTATTTAAATTAAATTGGCCACACTTTTTTGAAAACCTAATATATATATATATATAGCATAGCTACTATCTACTTTATTATATGAAAATCAAACTTAAGATAACATCTCGATTGGATAATCCTATTTGAACAAGTGATTTTGGCTAAAAAACTTCTTTAATTTTTTATAATAACTTGATTATTGGCTCCCTATTAGTTTCCTAATGTTGGCTCCCAAGACTTTCTCTAATGCAAAATGATTGAAAAACCTAAAACTTAAGGCTAATTATAAACCTAAGTCTACTTAAAGAAATTTTTACATTTTTTATATTTTTAATATTTTAAAAAAATAACATTTATAATTGAATTATTAACCTTTTTAGGTATTAAGCCTATAATTAGGCTTAACTTTTACATTTTTTACATTAATCTACCATCCTCATAATTAAATAGTAAAAAACTATATAATAATAGGGATTAAGAGTTCCAAGACATAGATAATGCTACACTTTTAAGATACATGCCCATGAGATAGAAAAGCCTAACGACACTTTACTAGTTTCAAGTGCCCTTTGGGAAAAGTAAGAAAATAGATATGGCCTTTTGATTATTAATTAACAATGATCCTAAACCTTTTTCAATGTCCGAGAGATTTGCCTTTCTGTAAGCTACAAATTCATGTACTTGTGGAAAAATAACTTGGAGGCATATATAGGGCGTGTGTAGAAAATTATTTCAAGAATATAATTCATTCAACACAAAGTTTTTACGTTTATTTTTTTTTTTCCTAATTAGTGTTCTTAAAAGAACCATGATTAAAAATATTTTAAAATTAGTTCAAAAATTAATAAAATAAAAAATAATTTTAATGCATTAGAAGTATAAAAATCAAAGACTTTTACGCAATTAAATTCATGCGTTTAATTATTCGATAACTTATTAAGTAGTAAATTTGTCCATATAGATTAGATATTGTTCATGAGTAAATTATATGATGTATTGTAAAAACTTTGGTATTTAAATCCAAGATTGTTTGAATAATTAGCAGGAAAGAAAGAAAGAAATAAAAAAGGTGTAACTTGATAATATAATAAGCTTTATGAAGAGGAGGGATATAGCTAGTTTGGGAGGGAGGGAACATGATGGCCTCCATGCTAACATGCCTCACTCACATTATTAATTTCTTCAAAGCCATCTCACTAAGCTTAATTGGCTCTGTGCTTAAGACAAACACATTTTGCAAATTGCAATAATACTCATGTATAATTGTATATGTATATGTACTCGATCTTTATATAGCTCTTTAATTTTAAGTCCAATTGAAATGGTTCCTAGCTATATGACAGCATGTTTATGTCAGCACTTGCTCAGCAAACCACTAGACACAAAGTATTAATCAGTAGTTGCACTTTAATTTGAGACTGATGGCTCATTTTTAGGGTTCTTAATTTATTCAATCAAATTAATTTGCTAGGTAGCTAGGTGTAGGGGAAGCACATTGCTAATGCTAGATTTTCAAGTCAATTTAGGGTTCTTGTGATGATGATTGGAGAGGGTAATTATGTACACCTTGAATATTTTAGTTTTACTTTAATTGTAAAATTTAATTAATAAAATGAGATGAAAAAAAGCACTTAGTAGTAGTAGTGATGTAAAAGAAATTAAATGTAGAAATTGGTGGTCCTACAATTTACTGTGACATACACATTGCTCGACAAGATTTGATCATTTTTCAAATTCTTTAATTATGCGCTGCATTGTTGGACAAATCATTCCATCCAACTAAGTTATGAACAATGCAAAATTATATTAAACCTTATTATATTCAGTTCATCAATAAGAGCTTGTCATGAAATTTCTTCTCTATATTTCTGGAGAATAATCAATTTAATTGAAGAAAGTGATATCATTAATATGATGCACATACATACATGAAATTTAGTGAAGGCAAATTGGGTTATGAAAGATCAAAGATGACATCATCATTTGCAATGCTCTAGATCTTTCCTGTATAGTTGTACATTTGTACAGCATACTTGTATTGTACGGCAAAAAGTATAAGACAGCAGGATAATAATTATGCTTGCGTGGAGCAATCAACGTAGATTCGGATTTTGTAACAAAATTTGTATTATTTAGGGCTCGGAGTGTATCTATCATTCGAAAATATAATTTCATTTATATTATTTATTTTTCATATAAAATCATCATCACCTTATTTAATATTTTGCATTGCCACACATATAAAAGGACGACGAATTTCAAAAATGAATAAAAATATATACATAATGAAAATCACGTTATTATTAAAACCTAACGCACGGTAATAAATAAGCACTGACACAATATATAAGAAATTATTATTTCTAATGATACTATATATGTATTTATTGTATTTGAATGTGCATGTTGAGTATGTTCCAATCTAGTATATATAATTTATATTCCTTCGAGATAGATTTTGCCTCTGCCATGGGCACGGCTCGAGGTCTTACATTAACCATTTATTACTATATAATACTACAACTATAATAATCTGATTTATCTGTGTCCATAATTATATATTTGCAATTTTTTTAAGAATTATATGTTTTTTTTCTTGGGAGGGGGACTTTCCAAGAGATTGTTGACCACTTAATTAAAAGGCTAGAACATGTCTTGTTTCTCTAAAAAAAATCTCATCGCACCTATGAAAGAATGATTCTTGTGGGTAATTTTAATTCACTCGAAGGGTCTCCCGTGAAATTCATGCCTTTATTAAGAAAACTAATCCACTTTAGTATATCTAGCTAGCTTGATCTCTTATTATTTTTTAAAAATATATAGTATATATTTATCCTTTAAGATTTCCTTCACTCGGCATGCATGTTCATATAATCATAATAAAGATTCTACAATTGATAACAAGTGTGTTATATTCTAGTCTTATACTCAACTAACACCTGGATGGGGGCACAATGAAATAAAAAATTGGAACAAATGAAACAAGATTATTGTTTTAATAATTTTTTGGATCATTTTTATTTAATTTTTCCTCCAATAGCCTATAACTCTGAGTGCACGAGATTAAAGTCCTGTTAAAAATCTTGCACTGGACATGATGTTTTTCTGGCTAAGGATTATAATTAAGAAACTGTCTAAAAGAAAAAAGAATAATAATATATAGTAATAACTAATAAGAATCACCAAACGTGATTAAGTTGTAACCATAAGCTACTCAATTAATGAAAGCCTAAAAGTAGGGTTGTACCTAGTAATACTCATTATTTCTTTTAAGTCATTCAAATTTAAGTCTTAAAACGGAAAATAAAATTTTATTTTAAAAGAAATAAGATGAAAACAAGGTGAATACTCAGATATAATCGACTTCATGTAAAATTGTCTATTAAGATCGTTGAATAATTTAATATATTTGACTAAATTATTATTTAACGATGTTCAAGTGTCAACTTTCCATTAAATTAACATGAAGTTTTCACCTAAAAACAAATAGAAAAAAATGTCTTTGTGTCCACCATTCTCATCTACTTTTATAGGGCACAAATAAAAGTTTGATAAATTTTATCTGTTTTAAATTTTGTACTTTTTGTCTTGAAACAATAATATCAAATGAATAGGATCTCTGTTGAATGGGTTAGATGTTGGGAGTGGTTAATAATGTGCAACCAAAATTTTAAAAAATAATAATAAATAAAATAAAATTGAAATTAAAGCCTACATACAGACACATGTTTTTCTTTTTTTTTTTAAAAAAAAAAAGGAAAAATGAAATGATGGATCCAACCAGTTTTCATGGCTTCTTTCATGGTGTTCATGGGGCATGCACTAACTCAATCAAAATCTTTCCATATTTTGAGTTACAACCTAGTGGGCTCCTCTTCAAGCAATTTGCCAAATTGTGTATGGTACAGTCTCACTTCTATCACAAGCTCATTCATTAATTAGTACACTATGCACTCTTAAAAATAATACTCTACCACCTAATAATTAGCCAAAAATCTTTATCATATATATTCCAATAATATATATTTACCTACTCCAAAAATACATATGTCTTTATCAATTATAAATATTATATTTTACTTATTTTCAAGAATATATTATTTTGTATTTCAATATTTAATAAGAAAAATTAGGTGACTAACAGTTTTAATTAATTTTAGTCAGCATACTTAATCAGCAATTCCATTTCTTTTATCAAACAATCTAAAATTATATTTTAACTAATATATTTGAATATTGATGACTAATATCAATAAAAAATAATAAAATTTGTTGATTACGTAATATTACTCAAAATTTAAAATAATATAAAATATTAATACGTATTATATTAAATAATTTAGTTACACATATTAAAATATCTATAATTTATAATTATTATTTTCATAGATATAAAAATATTTTCACGTGAGTATTCGAGTTAAAGAAAATGTAATGTATGCGCATGCAAGGAAGTATGGCGGCTAAAGGGTGTGCTTGGTCCTTACCAAACTTGATGATGGGCAAAGTGTATGTGTGTGCTTAATAAGGTAAATTAAGGGATGGAGTGAGTGGGGACTCAATGTTCCTCAAATAATCTCATTCATTACCACTTGAAACAAAGATGGGTCCCTTTTGTGCCATGAACTTGGGACACATTTATATATGCTACCTCTAATGGTGGTTGTTTTGGGGGCACATAGTGGGACCAATCATGGGGTTTTAGGGTTTCCATTATTATTACTACTACATGCATACTTGGCTTAATTGGTTGGAGAATGAAGGAAGGGTGAGAATTGATCAAGAAAGTGAAAATGAATGTGATGTGGCATTATTCACCCTCCTATATATATATATTGCCTTCTACAGGGTTTAGAAAGGTCATGCTACTTTTAGTGGGGTCATAACTTTAGGATTAAGCTCAACCTAGCTACCTCTTAATTATCAATAATAATATTTGGTGAATTTTAAGGCACAGTGTAAAATAATATAAAAATATTAAATTTGATAATTATTTTATTTAACATATTTTTTCATATATATGTATTAAAGATTAACCGTTATTATTACATCTTTGACTATTTATCTCTATATATTTTTATATTTATATTGAAAAGGATATCATAATATTATATTATTTTTTCTATATTTCAAATATTTAACATATTTTTATTATTAAATAATATCGAGTTGTTTAACTTGTCATTAAATTTGATAAGTACCAAATTAAATAATAATTTCATGAGATAATAATTATAAAAGAATTAAAATTTAAGTGTGAAAATGCATGTATATTGATGATTTTATCTCTTGAAATTAGCAAAAATTGTATACATATATTTAATTGAAAATGTTTTAGGTATACCGATACAATTGTGCCGATAACTTATAATCGTTGATTTTGATTTATATATATATATTAATTTTTTTAATTAAAGTCAATGGTACAAGTTATCAGTATATCGATACATAGGTACACTTAAAATTTTTTCTATTTAATTTTGTGTGAAAAGGTAGTGGGTAGTTTTATTGTATGAGACTTTTGAAGCAAAGATTTGATCCAGCAAAGTAGGTTGACCAATATGTATATATGGATATTAGGAGAAGTTTACAATAGATTAAATTTATGGTGGACTAAATGAAATATTCCTAAATAAATGATTGTAATTGTACAATAAATAATAAAAATAAAATATAAAAAAAAATAATATTAATATTATATACAGTAACTGTATATTGCAACAAGAATATATATATTTTGGCATTGTGGTTGAATGAAATTGTTTGCGTGTGAGAGAGCGAAAGTGTTAAGAAGAGAGTGAGTGAGTGAGTTTGGTGGTGCGCGTGCATCATAATAATGGTGGATGCCAGCCACAACCATAAGATTTATTGATGACGCCATTACCACATTTATTCAAACTCCAAAATCTTCCTTCTGAACTCACATTTTGAATCATTGCATTGCTTCCTTCTGCCTCTTACTTTCTTTCTTTATTATTTACCATTTATTCTTTTATCCCTATTTCCTTTTATTTCACTTTTTATCTTTTTCTAAGATAAAATACTTACTAAACATTTATAATATAATTATATTTTGATAGAAATATCATTACTTATTATTTATGTTTTCTCTTCTTATCCATTTAAATTTTTTAAAAAAATAGTTTTATAAAATTCGAATCATCATTGAACTTAAAAAAAAAATAATTTCAGTATCATATAAAAAATTGGTGGTAACTCACGTGTAGTTAACTTCACATAAAATTATTAAGCCATTAGATTACAATTTAATCAAACATATCAAATAATTTAACATTTTTTAACATGCAATTTTTCTGCATCTAAATATTTCAAAAAAAATTATACCTGCATTATTCACGTTGATTATGTATATATTATGGTGAACTATATTATATTATTGATAATAATGTTGATATGTACTCGTAAATTGAAAGTGAAGGAGAGGAGCAATATGATGAAGAAGTTAGTTTAAAATGTCGGCATATACATACTTGCTACCAAAACTTGCTCTAAAAAGACCATGAAAACCACTAATTACTCCCTTTTACTTCAAAGTTACTGTTACTTCTATATGAAACATTATCATCCAAATCTACTTTATCTATGTCCCAGTGCTATGTACTACATTATCATCCAAATCTATTTGGAAGAGAAAGCTTTTTTTTTAAAAAAAATAATGATAAATTGGATGCTGAGATGGTTAACATACAAGTACTTGCATGCTTTGAGATAAATACATGAAACAAATTGGTAAAATAATGATAATGGCACCTCAATTAAATACATGAAACTGCATGAAGAATAAAATAAAAATTATTTTTCTTAGTGCTTTTGATTTCACGTACGGCCTCATCAGCTCCCTCATTCAAGGATATATATTCTCTTTATTTTTCTGCCACGCCTACTGATTTTATTTTGTTTGAATTTTAATTAATTTCCCCTCCTAGTTTTAAATAAGCTAATAATAAGCCCGTCAATATTTTTTTATTTAATTAATTTAGCACTTGCTTTGCTCTCTTAGGAATAGACAAAGATGTCTCCATCAATAGAGGTGTTTTTCACTTTTCCATTATGCAGTGACCATTATTTGCATCAAGAGTGTGCTACCATATCAAACAAGTCCCCAACACATTGGGCTTTTTTTATTTTATTTTATTATTTTTTAATAATAAATAATAATGTTAATTATAATTATATAGTAGCCAGTAATTCAATTTTAATAAACTCAACTATCATTTCAATGAGAGAATAATAATAATTGATGTGTTGCAGCATAAACAACAGCAATAAGACACATATATCTATTTAGCTAGCTCGAGTTTATGATTATGTTTCTAATTGTTTTTAGAAGTATCATTCAAATTAGAGATATATATTCTAATAATAATACGTTGAATTCATAATACTAATAAATATTTGAGTAATGAAATCAAATTTCTTGGAATGAACAAGGCACACTCAACACTGATGACCAAATCTTATTAATTTTTCTTTGTGATTGTGAAAAGAAGTGAATGATATGGTTTGAACACAATTATGTTGAGCATTTCCCATCAATTATTCTTCTAGTCAAATTAGCCCCACACACCCTTCAAACTTGGATTCAAAAACTCTAATCCTTAGTAGTTAGTATATATTTATAGTAAATTCTTATTAATTGGTAGCAAAAATAATGCAACTAACCTTAGCTTAGTGTTTAAAATATTTATATATATATATATGGTCCATTGGTCCCCACCCTCTTCCCTAGCTCAAACCACTGTCACTATACTCTAATTAATCCTCTAAGTAAATGAATACTCTTTCAACAATCTTAAGGAAAAAAGGTTCATATTCTTATTCTTAATGTAGTAATATGATGGTGCTAGGTACAGGCTTCAAGGCTAATATAGGTGTATTATTGAAGAGATATATATTAATGTGACAAAGGAACAATTATGGAAATCAATTTCAGTTTGCTGTTGCTGTCTCTCATTCAAGACAAACATTATTGAATTCTTGAGTTAGTTATTATGATTCACTACTACCTATTATTAATTAAGATGTTTATAAAACTAATAACGAAAAAACTAGTCATCATTTTTTTTTTCTTTCAAGAGTAGACTTGAACCCGAAATCTCTTATAACTACGGAGGGATAATAATGTCATATGAGTTACATCTCATAGGCTAACTACTCATCATATTTGATAACAAATATTCTAATTAATATGAACCAAAAATTAAATACTTGCTAACATTAATTATTGTAGAATATTGAACAAAAAATTTTAAAGAAAAATATATTACTAAAAAATGTATGTTAAAGACATTGATGTTCACAAAAAAAAAATGTTAAAGACATTGATTAATAAAAGTTGAAAAAGAAAAAACAGAAGAAAATTGTTGCATATAATTCATCCAATTCAGTTCATTATGCCTACAATCATGATTCTTGGTTCCATCACCCGCATGCTCTCTTCTAAACATCCCTTCCCTTCTTCCTACAATTCTTTATTTTTCTTTTCTTTTTCTCTCTCTCTCTCTCACACACCTATAAATCCCAACCAACCCTTAATCCATTCTCTCACTTACCTTCCACCTCAACACCCAACACTACCAACCAAATCTCTTCCCCATTTTCCTTCTCTTTCACTTCTTCTTCTTCTTATTCTACTTCTATACCAACATTATTATTAATGGCTGGCTTTGAAGGCTTTGAGAAACGCTTAGAGCTTCATTTCTTCAATGACGACGACCCAACCACAACCACAACCACAACAACAACC
>JASCZI010241886.1:9892-21182 GCA_036250425.1 Stylosanthes scabra | reverse complement strand
TGGGTCTAAGAAAACTTGACTTCCATCAATGCATAAACCAAACCCTCCAAGCCGTCCAATGCACGGTGGTTTCCGCCCTCGGAAACTCCTTCTTCGACGCCTACGTTCTCTCCGAATCCAGCCTCTTCGTCTACCCAACAAAGATCATCATCAAAACATGTGGCACCACACAACTCCTCAAATCCATTCAGCCATTGATTTTCTATGCTCACACCCACCTTGGCCTCACTCTCACCTCGTGCCGTTACACTAGAGGAAGCTTCATATTCCCAAGCTCACAACCCTTCCCTCACACAAGCTTTAAGGACGAGGTGTCCTACTTGGAGGACACCCTCCCTCCAACTCTTCATAACCGTAAAGCCTCCATAATGCCCTCTAAGTCCTCCTCACATGCATGGCACGTGTTCACAGCTACTAGCTGCGACCACGTGCCTTGCAATAGTAATAACTATTACATCAGCCAACAATACACCTTGGAGATCTGCATGACAGATCTAGACCCGATTCAGGCCCGAAAATTCTTCGGTCGAGAGGACGGAAAAACCGGTGACTCCGCCGGGAAGGAAATGACGGAGTTCACCGGGATCCACGAGGTCAATGAGGAAGCGCTAATATGCGACTTCGCGTTCGATCCGTGCGGTTATTCGATGAACGGCATGCATGGGGAGTGGTACTCTACCATCCACGTCACACCTGAAGACGGTTACAGTTACGCGAGTTTCGAGTGCGTGGGGTCCACCAATAACGGAATAGTGGAGATTGACGTGGCTCACGTTTTGAGGAAGGTCATTCAGATATTCCGACCGGGTACGATGTCCGTGTCGACAACCTCCGGTGGCAGCGATGTGTGGCGAAGGGTGGCGAGTGCGGTGGAGGGTATGGGGTTGAAACGGAGAAGTTTCGCCATGGATGAGTTCCCTGAAGCAGGTAGCGTTGTTTTTCAAACGTTCACGGCTATTCGCCGGAAAAGTGCTTAGCATTATTATTAGAGTTTAATTAGTCGAAAAAAAATAGGAGGAGGTGACGTGGCTTAACGTGATTGGTTATTATGGATGATGAAAATTGTTGGGTTGACCTGTCTAGGAAGTTTAATTAAATTTCTTCTCTTTTTTAGGATATATAAATTCTTAGGTTTTAGAGCAAGAAAAATTAAGGTGGTGGTGTTATATTTTATTTATATTTAACTACTCTTGATGAGGTTTAATTTGTGGATTGTCACTTTTTTTTCTTCATGTAATAAGTGAAACGTTTAAATATGAATGGAAGATAACATCATCACTATTAGTATTATTATTATTATTGTTATAGACATTTTTAATTTCTTGGTGAAGAACACATTTATGAAATTTTGCTGATTTATTGGGGAGATATGGAATGAAAAGAAAATGAAAGGGGTATGTATGTAGTGAGGTTAGAGTGGGGGAGGTTGGGGAATTGAATGATATTGATCAATCATCATAATGCACCCCACTTAAGGTTGTCACGCCTAAGATTTTTGAAGATGTTAGTGCATGTAGTGAGTAGTGAGTGGGTTTAAAAGTGCTCTCTTCTTCATTCTTGCATTGCTTGATGAGATTTATATTTTTATTTTCAACTCTTTCTCTCTAACAAATACCTACTTCTTTGTCTTCTATTCCTTCTTTTCTACAATAGTGCCTAAGCATTTCAATAAGTTATATAGACTCATTATATTTTTAATTTCTCCGCCTATTTCATTGAGTATTTCTAATTTCTTATTAAGTATATTCTTATGATCATTATGATTTTTCTTCCTCCTTTCTGCATTACATAAAAGCTAAAATTTTCGATATTTAAAATAACCAACAATTAGTCAATTTTATATTTTTTATAAACAGAACATCTAAAATCTAATATTAACCGAATTTTATTGGTTATTAGCATTGTTGGTAATAATAAGGTTGCAAGAGAATAATTGATGAAGCATCATACATACAAGAGTTAGTTATTAGTTATTACTTAATTTATACGGAATAAAGCGTGCCAAAATTATTTCTTTTTTTGCATGGCTAGTGGCTAATCTGATCGATCTCTTTCTAAATATGGATAGGGTAGAAATTAAATAGATGGAAACCAGGGATTAGAAATTAAAACATTAATCACGGTCTTTATATATATTTTACTTCGTGAATAATTATAATGATCACCACTAATTTTTTCCCCCTGTGATATCGTGTCATCGCATTTGGATTTCATAACAACATTACTACTTTATTGAGAGTAATATATATATGAGGAAGCTCTAATAAGTTGGGAAAGTTGCACATGCATTATGCATATTTATATATATATATAGCTGGTGGGGTGGTGGCACATTTTAGAGATATATCAACCCCCAAAAGTGGAGTATTTCATTATTATTATTTATTTATATATGGATATTATATATATCCAATACAATAGTGAAAATTAAAAAAATATGTACAACACTAATAAAACCCACAAATTATAAGCTAGAATAACTTATTAAGTGTTAAAAAAAAAATTTTTGATGATTTGATAGCGATTAAGAAACTTAAAGTGCACGTGGCCATAATTGAATTTGGGTGACACGCCATATACAAACATATTAGAAGGAAGGGGAAGTAGAAGACAAAAGTAGGAGACAGGTTAGAGAAGCAATAATAATGTACGTTCCAAATTCCAAGCTGCTTTTTATTTTAGTAATAATAAATTAAAGTAGCAGATCTTCCAAAAAGGTTCATAATTAGTATACCTCTTTGAAAATAATAATACAAGCTAGCTACATATTATTTATATATAACCCGGGCCTGTAATACAACATATACATACATAATGATTTGTAGGGTGACATATAGTGTGGCTTTGTTGATTGGTATATATATCAATGTAATAATAAGGATATTCTTGTTCTTCTTCATCATCATATCTTCTTTAAGGACTGTTAATTACACTTATTTCCTTAATTACCCAAGAGTCGGTGAATAACTGAATATGGGTTTTTTCACTAAGACTCAACTAAATTATAATTTGTATATTTGAAAGAGAATATTCTCGCATGAAGCTGGTTTGCCCGAGAGGTTAAGGGGGAAGACTTAAGATCTTCTGCACATAAGTGCGCGTGGGTTCGAACCCCACAGCCAGCATTTTATAACCTTTTTGGGCTTTGCAAAGTTTCTTACTCAGGCCTTTTTGGCTTTTTGTTGGGCTTCTCCACATTGCTCCTTGGGCCTTAGAATACATTGTTTGGCATATTAAATGGGCTTTATTTATAAAAAACTTGTTTTTCTTTTTTTGAATAAACATTGATCTTTCTACCAGAAAAATGATCTTTAGTTCCCAAAAAACGAACTTTGATCTTTTAATACCCAAAAAGTTCAGCTAGAGGAATTTTTTTAAAAAAATGACATTTTCCATGAGCTTTGGACTTTAGCCTTCCTCCACCTACCAAATTACTTCCATTTTATTTTCTAAAGTTTTCTATATTTTTACTTCATAATTATATGTGTCATATATATAGTCACCAAAAAAAATGTGTCATATATAAAGACATAAAGTATTTCTTTTATATATATTGACCTTTCTCATTGTACCTTATAGACAATGTAATGCAAGAAACTATACTATAATATATATTGACTAATTTCTTTGTCTAATAATATAATTTGGTTTTGACAAGGCTAATTTAAAAAGTTGATAATGTGTAATATGGTAAGTAAGTTGATAAGGATAAGATACTAAAACGGAATAAGAGAGCAAATGTTAGTCATGAGTGATTGATGCACTTTCCAGCAGAAGCAATAATATGAGAAAGTCATTCTTCTCACGCAGCTTTATTATTAGTGCTCTATGAACTGGCTTCATTATACTACTACTGTTATTATTCAACAATTTTTGTGGAATTTTAAGCTGTACATAAGTTTAGTTTTCACTTAGTTTAATTTCCACAAATCAACGTGTCAACTAATTAAATACACCAACTATACTTATTGTGTTATTATTAATCATCTTTAATTTCTCACTTTTTTTTTGTTTTTTATTAATTAGTAGTTTGACTAATCTTACTTAAGAAACTTGTCTACTATCTCTTTCACTACATATATTTTATTTTTCTAAGAAGATAAGTAAAACTAAGAAGACAAGTTTGTTTTGTGTTTATAATTATTATAGAAGTGTTAAGATATTTTTTTTAACAAATGAATAATAATTTAGTTTATTCTTTTAATATTAATTAGACAATAACTGTCGATTTCTATATAAGGTAGAAATAAATGTCGCAAACTGTTATTTTATATTATACTACTAATAGAGGTGAAGATTTCCATTCATTTGAAAAATGTAAAACATTTTGTTAGTGGGGCAATAATCTCTCGTATGAACACATATTTGACTTTGACTTGTGTGTTTGGGTCATTAAATTAAATTTAAACAAGTCAATAGCATAAATTGTTTTGAACATGTTACGTGTGAATTTGTGAATGAATCAATGACAATGATGGAGAAGGAATTCAATAAATCATATTCAATGCTACATACATATTCAAATCTTTTGAACCAATTAATAATTCACTTTTGAGAGGAGTAATGATATACTACCAATCTTTTAGGACTCTTGTTAATTAGTCAGTGCTTAAATGATGGTAGTATTTAACTATTTTTATATAATAATGAATTTAATTTAGTCAAAACATGTTCTAAAGATACATTAGAATGTAAAAATTTATTTATAAAAAATACTTAAAGTATTTTTTATGATACTCTTAAATTATATTTTTAGAACATATACCAACAAAATTTGAAGCTTCTAATACATTTATTGTGTAATTTTTATTTTCTTCACAAATGGTTTCAACCAAACTCATCCTTTAAATTTAAAAAATAGTATTGATGACTTTTCGATATATAGTAATTACTAATTAAGAGAATTATTAGGATATGGTGTAAAGTATTTAAGGATGAAAACCATTTATTCAGAAAGAAAACACAAGAGAATCTGGGTGGGACACAGAGTGGACCCGGTGGAAATGCCCCAACCCAACCCCAAAATTCCTATCTAAACCTCTGTAAATTCAATCCCAAAAAATACTCTGTTAATTTATGGGTAACAATAAATATACGTTAAAATTAATCACTAAAATTAAAATTAGTTATTAATATAAAATATATCTTAAAATATAAAATAATATTATATATAAATTTTTATAATTTTATTGATCAAGTCCAATTAAGTAGTATAATCTTAAAAAAATTATTTTTATTAAAATTAAATTTGGTAGAATAAAATATTTAATTATCTAATTTTTTTAAAAATAAATTAAAAAATATGTATATTTATACAGTAAATATAATTATTTTTACGAGGCTAATGTTTTAAAATCTTATATTTAAGAGCACGAAAAGTATATTTAACACTTTATTTTTATTCTACAATCTTACTAAAGGTAAATTGTATTGAAAAAAAAGACAAAAAAAATTATTAAAAAAAAAAGTTTACTAAGAACAACCACCACTATTTCCTCTGTGAGTTACAAATGTAGTGTGTTGTGGTGTTTTTTGCTTTTCCTTTCTTTTTATCTCCGAAACAAAACCCAGGCATGCACTCATAGAATTAGAATCTCTCAAATCCTTGTCCCTCTGTGACTTTGTCTCTGTTTCTGTCTTGTGCTTCTCTTTCATTCTCTCTCTCTTGTGAACCCCATTTGGACTCTTTCTTCCTACCACGGCTTTACCCTTCCATCCTTTCTCTCTCTCTCTCTCTCTCTCTCTCTCTCTCTCTCTCTGCCAACGAAAAGTACAATTCTTTCCCTCATTTTCTACAACCCCACTACACACGCCTTCTGCTTCTCACATTTCTCTTACTTTTCCTTTCATCAAAGCCCAGAAAAAATGCTTCACCCTTTTGCTTCCTTTCTGGGCTTCCTCTTCCTCTCTCTCTAGGGTTCTGGTTTTGCCCTCTTTCAAAATCATCCCATTTCCTTGTTCACTTCTCTCTCTTTCTCAATTCAACAACTGCCCTTTTGTTTTTCTCAACCTCTGATCACAATTCATCCCCCAAAATCCTATCTTTCCTCCTCCCCCTAGGGTTTTTGTTCATTCTCAACCTCTGATCACAATGTGGATTTTCAGAAGCTCATAGCTTGCAGCTTCCACCCTGAATTTCCTTATTTAGCTTCTAGTTTGGTGCTTTCTTTTTTTGTTTTTGTTTTTGAGCTCTTTGTTTTTCTTACTTTTTTTTAGCTGCACACCTTCTGTTTGAAGTATGGGCTGTGTGAATGGCAAGTGTTGTAGCCGGTACCCTGCACCATCAGAAGGTGGCTCTAGGGACTACAGAGAACTTGGCCCTTACCGTGCACAAAGGAAGCACATACTCACTCAGAGACCATTGGAGGTAGCCACTGTTCCTTCACATAACTTCACTTTGGAGTATTCTGTTCTAACCCAGAGGGGATACTACCCTGATTCACCTGAAAAGGAAAACCAAGATAGTTTCTGTATTAGGACTCAGATTCAAGGTAACCCCAGTGTCCATTTCTTTGGTGTTTATGATGGTCATGGTCAATTTGGTGGACAATGTGCAAACTTTGTTAAGGATAGGTTAGTAGAAACATTGTCTAATGACCCTGCATTGCTGGAGGACCCTGTTAAGGCCTACACTTCAGCATTCTTAACAACGAATTACGAACTGCATAATAGTGATGTTGATGATTCCATGAGTGGTACCACTGCAATTACCGTGCTAGTTATTGGTGATACCCTTTATGTTGCTAATGTTGGCGATTCAAGAGCGGTGCTTGCTGTTAAGGACGGGAATAGGATTATTGCTGAGGACTTGTCCTCCGATCAGACACCGTTCCGGAGAGATGAATATGAGAGAGTGAAACTTTGTGGGGCAAGGGTGTTGAGTGTTGATCAGGTAGAAGGGCTTAAGGATCCAAATATCCAAACTTGGGGCGATGAAGAAAGTCAGGGCGGTGATCCTCCAAGGTTGTGGGTTCAAAATGGAATGTATCCTGGAACTGCTTTTACAAGGAGCGTAGGGGATAATTTGGCAGAAACCATTGGTGTCATTGCTGTTCCTGAGGTGTCAACAGTTCAGCTTACGCCGAATCATCTTTTCTTTGTTGTTGCAAGTGATGGCATATTCGAGTTCCTATCGAGCCAAACTGTTATTGATATGGTATGACATGCTACCTATTTCTTAAGTTATATTTATTATTCCGATAATGTCTAAATTTTTCTTCTCAAGATGACTTTCCATTCTAATGTTCAGTGTTGTTTTTTAAATTATTAGTGAAGCTGCGAAGGCTTCAATTCTGAAATTCACGGCTTCAATTCTGAAACCCTAACTGGAAAAGTTTACAAGACAAACCTAGCATTGTTTTTGCCAATCATTCTTTATTGTTATTTTACTTCCAGAAATGTTAGCTTACTTGGTGAAATTTATGTAAGCCTGATCTGTTGATAGTTAACATGAAAAAATGCTAAATGCTAATCATTCTTTTACAATCTTCACAAGTTGATTGATCAGTGAGATAAACTTCAGCTTTTCATTGTTTATCTGCGTGTTTAACATATGTTCACACTTCAGAAATTATCAACAATTGGTGGTAATAGTTTGTTATTTATAACCTTTAACATATGTTCACACTTCATTTATAACCTGGCATTGTTATCATGATTTAAAATCAACCAAACTTTTTTATGACTTAATATCCTTTCTTGATAAATTCTATGATTTTTTTGTAATGGTGCAGGCAGCAAGCTATTCAGATCCCCGTGATGCTTGTGCTGCCATTGCTGGAGAGTCATATAAACTATGGTTGGAACATGAGAACCGAACAGATGACATAACAATTATCATTGTTCAGATCAAAGGCCTGTCAAATGTATGAATTACTTGAATATTATTCCCTTTGTCTCATTTGTATTTTATGCTTTGTAACTTTAGACCTGTATAAAGATTTCAAATTTGTAGTGTCTCATCATATTAATGTGTCACGCACTTGAAGTTATCTTAGGTCAATTCTATTCAGATAAAGATTTGTGAAAGTTTCTTCTGTATTTAGTATTTATCAGGATCTGTGATTTTGGTTGTGGTTTATAAGCACAGCAACATTTTACTCATTTGTTTCGCATAAATTCTTCTTGCAAGTATTTTATATGGAGCTAAAAGTTCTATTGGTGGTTCAATCATCTGATTCTCTCCTATCAGTTGATTATGGGCTTGTTTATCTTATCTTTAAATTTTTGTGTAGTTAGGTTCATCTCAAGTCGGATCAGGTGACATCAATGTCAGTATGTTAACAAGGTCTAAGAGGGGAAATGTAATATACGAGACATCCACTACTACTGTGTTGGAAGTTTCTCGTTCTCTGAGGAGCGGAATCTCCGATTTACAGACATGCCAGCATGCAATCTCAATGAGAAGTCCAGCTATAGTCGCTCCCTCACCAACCGATCAAAGACCAATATAATTGGTACATTCTCACGAGCATCATTTCATATCAATGGTTTAATCATAATTTGAGCAAAAATTTCACAGATTTCTCCTTTTCCATATCCAGAGTTCAAATAGAGGCTTCATGGAAACAAGACCAAGTATCCTTGTTATTTCTCCCAAGTGGTACATATCTATCTAATATCTGTGTTCTATCCTTTGTGTCATGTACATTATCGTCGTAAATTACCTACATTCGTCGAGTCAAAATGTAGACTCAATTTCGTTAGCTTTTTTTTTTTTTGGTCATGCTCAATTTCACTAGCTTAGGTGCATTGTTTCTGATTGTAGAAAACATAACCTTAAAGTTATACCAGTGTAATTTAATCCTAGTTCTATGTATATATATATATATATATTCCATCTATTCTCAATATGCCAATTCTGGTTACATATCATTTAACCATGCAGAACCACTTGAATTCGTCTTCTCCGATGACATGACGACCTTGACTCTCCAGATTTATGCATTGGAAGGTATTCATAAATTACATGAGTTGAAGGAGAGAAGGTGAGCAGGGAGAATGGCTGGTGACAAACTCTCATTTGTATTGAATTATGGTCAATGATCTTCTTTGAAGGGCAAAGCAAGATGCTGTTGAGAATGTAAATTCATTATCCTCACTCATGCTGATGCTGAGTCCAGTGTAATATAACTGTTATTTTCCTCCTCCTAGAATACTTTCATGTTTTGGGTATAGGGTCTATAGACAACTGACTAATTTTAATAACAGTTGATGTGAATTATCATTTCCAATTATTGTGAGTCTTCCAATTATGAAAGACCCTTTTCCAACTCATCATGTTGTGGATTGATGGACCAGGAATAAGCATATATACAGTTTCATTGTTCACAATCTCATCCTGAAAATTAGTAAGATATTGTCTGTTACATACTTATATTCAAGGATCTGAAAAGATATCCTACTATTTCTAATGCTCACATTCAGGTAACATGTTTAGTAATCTCAAAACATATTTTACACTTTAAATAACAGAATCTGCTTGCTTTAGAAAAGGGATACTATATAATCTTTTAATATTATTCCCAACTTTGATATGGAAAAATAATGCTTGCATACTTAGTAAGGAATATATGCCATATATTCTCTTTGGTATTCTTAATGTTAATTGACTAAACAATATTTCACTCATACAAAAAAACTACATTTCTACACATTTAACAGTTAAACTTTTCTGTTGACTATATCAATTCCTTTCCAATGTCTGAACTGAGAGAGAGATATGGAGGAAACCAAATAAATGTAAAGAAGGAACTCATCATACAAAATTTCCTAATCAACATCACCTTACCAAATTTTCTCCTTTTGTAATTTGTACATGAAAAAAACTAAGTGTACAAAGAGTCAAGCAAATCAGAAGTATACAGAGAGCTTCTTATCTATGCCATCCTGCATCAAATTACACTGTTCCAACAACTTGCTTAACTGATCAGCTTCTTTGGTTGGTTTTTCTTTTACTAATGCTTCACTGTTACCATTGTTCAAACCAAAAGTGTAAGCTGTATTTATGCTTGGATCAACGTGAAGATTGGTTTCGGCATTCCTCTGGCTATGAAATACATCATTTGAGTCTTCCTGAGGAATCTGTCGGATCGCTTTTGGCTCTGGATGACCCTTCACCGGAAGAGGAGTGTCAAAATTAACACTGATCAATTCATCTAAAGTTGGGTTCAGATTATAACATGAAGTGAAACTTGCTTCAAGTCCCATATCCTGATCCAAACTTGGAAGAGCAACATGATGACATTCTGATATATAAGCCGTGGAGATATCCCCGCAACATAAACCCATCAATCGCCAGTTCAAAATCCGACGAAAAACCATGCCCCAGTGAGGAACTACACGATAGCCTGAGCCACATAGCTCCAGTCTAGCACAGGTTTGAATTGTGACAAGTGCCTCTTTCGTCGCCAATGGGGCTCCCATCATCTTACTAGTATGAGTCAGATACAGGATCAAGCAATTTTCAAGCTGTATCCTCTGGTTCTCAATTTCATGTCTAACTTTACATCCTCCAGCCAACCATGATAAATTGTCAGGAAATGGAGGGAGCTTACAGTTTTGCAGAGCATGAATTACTGGTTCTATTTTTGCTTTCATGCTCCATCCCAAAGTCGGCAAGTACCTTTTAACCACCCTATCTTCATCACATGACTTGTCAAGTAAACCAATCTCGGGACATGGCCAACCAGCAGGATTTGAATTGGCAGCAATAATAATTTCCTCCAATGAGCAATCTAAGGCTTCATTGAACAATGAGATGAAGTCATTTGGGCCCAACTTGTAGTTACTGATGGTGTCCTGAACTGCTGAGAAGGAACTAAGATGCCTATGAACAAGCTCTCGCACTTTCACACAACGGAGGGTAGGCTGTAAAGGTGATTCACCTGCCAGCCATTCCAGGCCCTCTCTCAATCGTTGATCACTGAAAAATCCGCTTAAGTGTTCCCCCTGCTGGTTTTCAATAAGGAAAACAATCCGAAAGCAACTAACCCGTAATTTATCGATGTCTTGAAGGTGCAGTTCATGCATTATAAAAGAAGAGAACCCTTTGTCATATGTACCACACAAGATCAGTAGAGGTAGGCAAGCACCAGAGGGAATTGAGTTCAGAAGATTATGGAGATGAACTCTCTGAAGTTCCCATGAAAGGCTCTCAGAAACAAGAAACACAACTGCATTCGCCCCAGATGCTGTCTCATCTAATCTACCAAGTGCTGTATCCCTAATTATGGAGATGCAGCAAGTAGGATCAGCGCCAAGTTGGCTAGAAAACCATTTACTCCATATC
>JASCZI010241885.1:32747-48013 GCA_036250425.1 Stylosanthes scabra | reverse complement strand
TCCAAAGCTCCAACACAACTAATCCAAGTTCATAAAAGAAAATGAAGTAGCAAAAGCAACTAAGAGATAAATGACAATAGTAGATATCAACAAAGTATCTTAGGTAATAACTACAATTAAGAAGCAAGAGGAATAAAAGATTGAAGTCCTAAACCCTAGAAAATGGTTTTTCTAAAGCTAAGAAGATAAAACCCTAGGAGAGCAACTAAAACTAATGAGAGTGAAAAGATGAGAATGAGTGAGTGTATGTTGAGTGAATCCCCCTTGAGAGTATGTTGTTGTTTCTTCTTGTATGATGTCCCCCTTCAACTCTTGGCCTTTAGTGTTGGGGGCCTTTTTGGAAGCCCAAACAAATAATATGATGGCACATGTTTCATTAAACAAGGCACATGACATTGCATTTGACAAGTATTCTCCACCAAGAAAACATTGCTTAAGCAGAAAACTGTTGCTTGTGCAACATTCTTTTCCTTGTGCACGGGAGTGAGCTGATGCAGAATTTGCTTATACAAGAAAAAGCTGCTCAAGCAAGAATCTTGTATGGGCGACAAAAATGTGCTCGAGCCAAATTCCAATAAAATTTGCTTTCCAAATTCGCTTCTTTCGCTCCATGCTTTTCGATCCTTTGACACCGTTGACACACTTTAATTCTGAAAAACTTAAACAAATTCCATTACGGCATCAAATGGCATAAAGGGATTAAGAAGTTAACAATTATGAATGCCAAAAAGCATGTTTTTCCATTAAACATCATTGCAAGTGAAAACTCGAAAAACCCAACTCATTAAGTCAAAATTGTGTAAGTTAGTTGATAAACTCCATCCCTTTTTAACATAATTCCGAATGATTAAATGGAGTTTATCAGATACCCATGAGTTGAGTGCGGTAGGATTAGGGTTGGAATGTTCTCAACCCATGGATAGAATAGAGTTAAATTATAAATGAAATATCAATTCACGAGTAGGATCAGGGTTGAAACTAAATTCTATCCTACCCTACCCATTATCAAGCCTAGTATATGTACATACACGGCATACATTTTATGGATATTATTTTTTTAAAAAAATATATCATTCTTAAACCTAGTAAAATAGACAGTAGTGGTTGACGAAAAAATCGCTCATACTGGCAGTTGGTGGTGTAGTTAGTGGTGGCTATTGACCAATAATAAAGGCAGGAGCGAAGCTAGAAAATATTTTTGGAAAACCATTTAAAAAATATAACTTTACATATGTAGGGAAAAAATAATTTCCGGGGGATAATATAAGAATTTTGGAGTTTTATATGTAAAAAAAAAAATTAGTTTGGGGGCCATTGCCCCCCTTTTCTTGTACCAGGCTTCGCCCCCTGAATAAAGGTAGGTGACTTATGACTATGTAAGTGAAATTATAGTGTTAAGAGGAAGAGGGGAAAAAAAATTAAAAGAATATCTTAAAACGATTATAAATCGATTTTAGTTTTTGAATTGTTAGTTGATATTATATTGTGAATCCTAAAAACATAAGTAACTATATCTTTTTAATATCATTGTTTAAACCTTTAGACTTGTTCGATTTGTCAATACAGTGAAATTGGTTAAAATTGCAATCATTTTGCCTGTTATTGTTAATCTGTTTTGTTTTCGCACACTATAAAAGGGACACGTGAGGTGGCATGGATGATGGATTGCATTGCAAATTTGTAACTTGAACATAAGTACAAGTGTAAAGCCCGCCTCATGAACAGAAACTATAGGCGTAGCTGGGACGGGTTCCAACTGGACTCAAAGTGAGGAGTTCATCTACTGTTTAACTCACTAATTTAATAGTCAATAGCAAATTATATCGGATTAGTTTTTGATTTGTTGGATCGAGAAATACCTTACAAATTCTTTTTTAAATATTATTTAAGCTATTATTAATTTATATTATATGAAACAAATGCATATATATAAAAAATAAACTAAATTATGTTTATTATATATGTAATTTTTTATTCTATAAATAACTAAAAAACATTTAGAAGAGTAGTAAGTTACGGAATATATGTGGTGAGATTTTTCTTTTATAAATTTCCAATTAGTATGCATATAATATGTCTTAGTTTATAATATTTATATTTCAAATGAATTATATATTATATATTTGTCATTCATCGGCCTATAGGTATGATAAAATATGTTGTATTAAATAATATATTTTTAATTACTCCAATATTAACAAGTGAATGTCTAGCTGACTACTAATAGATAAATCATTTTCTAAAAGAATTATTGAAATAAAAAAACCTCAATAAATATTAATATACATTTAAATGATTATTGAAAGCTGTACTAATAATAAAAATAGTTATAATATTCCAAAAACAATTATTCTATAAATTTTTTTAGGAAAAGAACAGATATCCTCTTAGTTAAATAAGATAATATTAACACTTCAAATTTCAATTTTTATACATTGAATATGTAAAAACTTAATCCATTTACTTACATTTATAAATATGAAATTTTACAAATCATAATTTCTAAATTATACATCTCATTTCACATTCTATTGTATTAATTCTAATTTCTCTAACTCTTAAACACTCATGTAATATAAAAACATTATACTTTTTTTTTTCAAATCCCAAGTATTGAAACAACCATCAAAATCTCACTATCGCAATTCTTCTCTCACCTTCGTGTCGCGCCTCATCATTCGCAACCCGCGGATTGAGTGCAGTAAAATTAGGTTTGAGAGGTTCGCAACCCACAGGTAAGATAGGGTTAAATTATAAATTATGAAATATCAACACGCGGATAAAGTTAGAGTTGTCATTAAAGAATATCATATCATATGTATTGTCAAGCCTAATATGTGTATATATGATTAAGCACGGCATACATATTATGGATATTATTTTTGTAAAAAATAAATTATTCTGAAACCTAGTTAAATAGACGGTACTGGTTGACAGAAAAATCGTTGCCATTGGCTGTTGATGGTGTGGTTAGTGGTGGCTAATGACCAATAATAAAGGTAGGTGATTTATGACGATGATGTAAGTGAAATTGTATGTAGTGTTAAGAGGAAGAAGAATAAGAAAAATAAAATTAAAAGAATAACTTAAAAATATTGTAATTCGATTTGATTTTTTTAATCGTTAGTTGATATTGTATTGTAAATCCTAAAAAATAAGTAATTATTTTTTTCTTATATCATTGTTTACACTCAAGTTTGTTTCTAATGTGTGTCACACGAATTCGACTCTTTTACTAAAAAAAAAAAAAGAAGAGAGTTTCTAACGTGCCTGTGAGTGCGATTGTGCGATGTGTCTTGTGTATGTAAAAAAGAAAAAAGTCAACAATAACCCTACTCCATTTCTTGAGAAGTGCTTTGGATATTCAATACAAGCATACCTTCTATGACAATCTCTTTTTTCATTGTACTTATTTGGTACTTTTCATATTCTTATGACAAATACTTTGAAATCCATTCTAGTTGAAGAGTTTTCTTGGATCATAACCCTCTTCCATGATCTTGCAGGTTTGAAGAAGAAGTGAGTTTCATCAGTGTTTAGAAATGATCTTTGTGGAGTACCCAAGTATATTCAAATACATGGCATGAATTACATACAAGGTTCAATAGTGTACCAATAATGGTTTTTCTAAATTATTTTTTATATATATATTTTTTGGGTCCCATAGTTTACCCTCTTTCCCTATCTTATCATTTGTTTAGAGGAGAAAGAAAACTCCAATAATTAACCTGCGATCCAGTATTACAATGTTGACTTTATGTGTTTATCTTTCACATTTTAATTTGGATTAAGACTTAAATATAACTCTACTATTTCTAATTTTTCATATCTTTCAAATATTAATATAGTATTCCAAAATATAATGTAAAATTTCATTAGCCCTGTCTTCACCAGCCCTTAATAAAACCATGCAACAATAACTCATAGAGGATCAAAATAAAACATTCTATACCTCTTTGGATTAAATGTTAAAATTTACTAATTTATTTATAAAAAAATTAAACCTAAAAAATTATTTGAAAAATTCAGGGTTAAAAGTTTAAAAAGACTAGAGGAATAATTGACCCTTAAATTTAGAAAAAGGCAAGAACTTCCCATTTGGTAAACTACCAGTTTGATGATCTTGCATTAAACTGGAAATAGAAATGTAAATTCAATTCAACTAAATAATAAAAATTGACCACACTTAACATGCACATCCACAATTCAACTGAGATCTACTAAATACCTAATTTTATATATTCAAGGCAACTATAGATTCCTTCTTTCTTCCACCACAATTTTTTTTTTCATCAATCCATATTCTTGTAACATTATTTGAGTTAAATATGAAATTGTTATCAAATTTTCCCTACAATTAAAATTTAAATAAGATTAACTCAGATCCAACTTTTACTATTGTAACTCTTATTTATTTTTTGTCTATATTTATATTAAAAAATGCTAAGTAGATCGTTAAATATTCATGTTGATCTAAATAAGCCTCTTGTAGAATATATAATGATTAAATGATTAAAAAATAATTTTGATTTTAATTTAGATTGTCAATTTAATTTCTCAATTTGGAGTAAAATTAATTTTTAGCACATCATTTAATTAAGCATTCTACGAAAGCTTTACATAACACATGAGCATTTAATGATCAACTCAGCATTTTTTAAATACATAGGCAAATAAAAATCACATTAATAAAAGTCAATATCTAATTTGATGTCTTTTAAATTTCAAAAGTAAATTCGATTGTAACTATAAATTTTATGGACTACTATAATATTTAACTCAACAATATTTACCCATAAAAAAACTTTTTTTTTTAATTATATTGACTGGTTCCTACTTCCTAGTTCAAAATACTATAAAATGGTTACCAAAGTACACTTCTAGAAAAGGAAATTAGTAATATAATTATACAAATTGATACTTAAATAGTAAATATAATTATAATTATTTTATATATTTAAAAATGTAAACTAAATAAAATAAAATTAGTTACTGTTTTTCTGACAAGGACGCCATTTCTTCCGCGGCTTTCAACTTTACCAAAGAGAAAAATAATTGAATACGCGTAGCAGATTAGTCTAAAAAATAATAATAATAATTGAATAATTAATTATTATTTTTTAAAAAAAAGAAAAAGATATTTCTTTTTCATCTTCCACCATCTTCTTCTCTCCAACTCTCAATCTGGGTCGTTCACTTTCTCTGCTTTCTTTCACTTTTCAACCATCCGTTCAAGCTTCACCCTTATCTCTTCCCTCTCAATTCTCATTCTTATTAGTAATTATTAATAAAAAAGTTAACTTTTTTTTCTTCTTTTTTTTGTGGGTATTAGTTTTTGTTTTTATTTTCATTTTCAGTGTGTTGCAAGTGGTAGTGAGTAGTGACAGAGCCTATTGTTTTGGATCTTTGGTTCTTAAATTTTGATTTTTTTTAAACTGGGTTTGTTGGTGAGTGCTTATGAACATGTGGGGTTTTATTCTTTGCCCCCTAAACAAAGGCAAATCTTGATTTTTTTATTTTTGTTTTTGTTTTCTTTAATTGCTCTATCACCGTGATTTTGGGGATAGGCTCTGTGTTGAGGTGCATATAAAAATTAAAATTAAATAAAAATTATATTTTTTTTCGTTCTTTCCCCTTCTCTTCTCAACCCATGGAACCAAACATTTTTCCTTTGTGTATTCTGTGTGTAATAATAGCTTTGATTCAGTTCAGTTAAGTTAGTTGGTTTTGTGTTCTCTTGTTTTGTTTTGAGTGTGATTTGATGCAGAGAAGAGGAGGAAGAAGAATGGGATGCTGAGAGTTTTTTGTTAGGTAGTTAGTTCCATTTGTTGAAGGTGGAAATAAAGAAAAAAAAAGAATAAAATATAAAATGGGATCTGGTAATGAAGTTCATTCTGTTGGAGAGTTCAATTTAGATGCCAAGTGGCTTATAGATCCCAAACAACTCTTTGTTGGCCCAAAAATTGGGGAAGGTGCTCATGCCAAGGTCTATGAGGGAAAGTAAGTCAACCCTTCTTCTCTGGTTCCTTTTTTCTCTTTAATTTTGTAGTTGAAATATCTAATTTGTTTTTGAACCCTTAAATTGTTAGTTAGCATTAATTAATGTGGTTCTCCTTTGATCTAGATTAAGTCCAATTTCACATTATGCATTCATTAGATGGTGTGTTATTTGATGAATTGTGTAGTTTGCTGACTTGTTATTTTTGGATTTTCTGGCTGCAGATATAAAAACCAGAATGTTGCTGTTAAGATTATCAACAAAGGAGAAACCCCGGAAGAGATTTCGCGGAGGGAAGCTCGGTTCGGCAGAGAGGTAGCCATGCTTTCGAAAGTTCAACACAAGAATCTGGTTAAGGTTGTTACCCCCCATATCATGAGCTGTGTGCTTTCTTTCTTTCTTTCTTTCATTTTATTATGTTTGGTTTTGCTGAATTAGAGAAAAGAATATTGTATCTCATGAGAGCTTTTATGTTTATTTTTGTTTCGGTTTGATGCCAGTTTATTGGAGCCTGCAAAGAACCAGTTATGGTTATAGTGACTGAACTTCTATTAGGCGGAACAATGCGCAAGTATCTCTTGAGTATGCGGCCAAATTGCTTGGATATGCGTGTGGCAGTTGGATTCGCTCTTGATATTGCTCGAGCAATGGAATGCTTACACTCCCACGGGATCATTCATCGAGACCTTAAGCCCGGTATGCTCTATGATTGTTGAAAATTTTCACAATGAACTGGTAGCTGTTAATGGAAACGATCATGACTCGGTTAACTATCTTTTCGTGAAGTTTTTGTATCCTAGTTAGGCCACATTTTTCATGTCACAATGCAAGGAGCTTGTTCTTCTGATTAGTTAGTTAGACCTTTCAAGAAAAAACTAAGATTTGTTTGTTCCATTTGGTGGGGTTGAGAACATCGATCATCGATGCCAAAATGCTCTATCGTGATTCGTGAATCATATATGTTTAATCAGTCGTTATCGTTTATATTTAAATCTCTTTTGATAATATTGTTAAACTGTTCAATCAAACTGAAAAGTGCAAGTGGCACCTTTTCTTTATTGGCCACTATTATCCCATGCCAAGAGTGAGTGGTAGTTAGCAAAATCACTGTTATTTTAAAATATTATCTGGAAATTCTAGGCCACTAAGTTTGGGATGATAGTGACTCTTACCGATGAACATTTTGATAATACACTCTCATATGTTAGGTCAAAGAAAAAGCATAATTCTTATAACTTTTTGTTCTTCTGTACTTCCCAGATAACTTGATCTTAACAGGAGATCATAAAACAGTTAAACTTGCTGATTTCGGTCTGGCAAGAGAGGAGTCTTTAACGGAGATGATGACTGCGGAAACCGGTACATACCGTTGGATGGCTCCCGAAGTAAGAATCTATTCTCCAAAGCTTTCAATGTTTGTTAAATTTCCAGCTGGTTGTGCCATTACCATATTATGGAACTCATCATTGCTTTCTTGTTTGGTGGCAGCTATATAGCACTGTAACTCTACGACAAGGCGAGAAGAAACATTACAACCATAAGGTAGATGCTTACAGTTTCGCGATTGTGTTGTGGGAGCTGATCCATAATAAGTTGCCGTTTGAAGGCATGTCAAATTTACAGGCGGCATATGCAGCTGCTTTTAAGGTAAGACTACATTTCAATACTTGCTTCATATCCGATTCGGCTTAGGGCGATCATATAGAATTTTGTTACACCACTTACAAAAGGTCTCCATTCTGGTAGAGCAGTTCCATTGAACAATAATTTTAGGCGTAAACCTATTTTGACAAACCAAGTTATTTATTCTATGCCAAATACAAGACTATGTCGATGTCAAATAGATGTTCATTCGGTGCTATTTTTTGTATTATTCGACACCGAAATGGTCTTCTATGTAGCATAGAAATAAATGATTTGGTTGAAGTTAGTTAGTCAGAATAGGTGTACATATAGCATTACCGTACATGTTTAATTTTCAATATGCAACTACTTTACTCTTTCAGAATACAAGGCCTAGTGCTGATGACCTTCCTGAGGATTTAGCAATGATTGTAACTTCATGTTGGAAGGAGGATCCGAATGACCGACCGAATTTCACGCAAATCATACAGATGCTCCTCCGATATCTCTCCACCATTTCTCCACAAGAACCAGTTGCTCCTCAGCGGATGAATTCAGCGGAGAATGCCGTATTGCCACCGGAATCCCCCGGCACAAGCGCATTAATGTCAAGGAGAGATGACTCCGGAGAAACCCCGAAAGCCGGTATGGGTATGGGTATGGAAGACAGACCTAAAGGGTTTTTCTTCTGCTTTAACCAGTGTTACTGATTATGATCCCACAAAAGGGCACCCCCGGCCAATATCACAGTTAGGGAAGAAGAAAAAACTAAATAAAAATGCACATGCACCAATTGTAACTGGTAGAATCTTAATAAGAAAAATGTTAACTATGATTATGGAATAAGTCAAGTTTAGTAGCAATTGTAACAAAGAAGAAGGCACCTTAGTTCTCAGCATAGAGCTGCAAGCAAATTTTAACATTATGGTGACTTATTTCTGACTTGCATATCCAAGAAAAGCTCAGAAAATTTTGGGGTCAAGGTTGCTGAGATGTAATATCATTGTAAATTAGTAAGGTTCATATAATTGCCTTCACCACCTCTTGTTATGTATACATATAGATGTGACATGGATAATAAAATCATAAGGGTGAAAAATGTTCTGTTGCCATTTATTTTGTTCCATTCATGAGTTTGTATATCATAGTCATTTAAGCAGCAAAAATGTTCAAACATCAACTACATTCAAATTGAAAGTTGAACCTAATCATAGTAGATAACATAATTTACCTGAGTTTAATAACATTTCGACTCAGGTAATTGAGAAAAAACAGTTGCAACATATTTTCCATTTATAGTTGGTAATTTGGCATATAATTCTGTTGTTAAAAATTTTACAAATTCAATTAATTATCAGAAGTTATAAAATAATTGAGAAATAATACCAGACAATATCACCTGCGAGAAAAGCAAAACATTGAGAAAATCATTTGTATTTCGAAAAGAAATTAAAAAATTGAAGAAGTTGCAAAAAACATAATCGCCGTTGCCGGGGATCGAACCCGGGTCATCCGCGTGACAGGCGGAAATACTCACCACTATACTACAACGACAAGATGGGAAGTTTCCAACACAATTAGTTACTTGCCAAATCTTTCACACTCAGTTAATCTCGGGATTAGTGCAGAGAAGATTCTTAATAACGCTATTAAGTCTAGCTTGGGGAACAAGGTAGATGACTACCCCACCCTAAGGAAACAACAAATTCACTGTGGTAAAGACTTAGCTCCGAAGCAAAGGTTCGGATTGGTAGAGTCAAATAGTGGGTCCCACTCCGAACCAGAGTCTCATAGAGATGTTGATGTTGTTCTTACAAGAGTGTAGGTTCGGATATCCGAACCTATGAGATAGATTTCCCGCTTTGTCTTTCATTCTCTGACTACTTACTCACTTGCCCAAGTAAGCCACGACAGCATAAATACTCAAACTCGCTCAAAAAACGCGTCTTTCTCTTTTTGATTCTCTATCTATAATGGCTTCTTTGAGTCTTAGATTCTGATGGTTGATTGGTTTCTCCATTTTTGGCAAGTTTTATTCTTGAATAGCAAATATGGCTAGGTGAGCTTATAGAGAGCATAGATCACTAGCAGAATGTGGATATTTTTGTTTGCATCTGATCAAGCTTTCACTACCTCCTTCTTGTTCTTGTTCTTGTGATTTGGAGACCCTTTGGAGTGTTGATGAATAAAAATTCAACTTTTTCAACTGGGTTTCTTCTTCTTCTTCTTCTTCTTCTTTTTCCTTCTTTTTTGTTTGGGATGGTGTCAGAGTCAGAGGAATGTTCCCCAGTTCCCCTGCTTCTTCTCAGCCTTGTTTTTTCTTTGTTTTCAGTTGCCTAACAAAAAATTATATATGGTTGAGCTTTTTGGTTTTGAAAAGCATGTTTTTGTTTTTATTTTCCCCAAATTAATAATAATAATAATAATCATGGGAAGATGGTTTGTGGATAATGTTTCATTCCCAATACAATGAGTTTGCCTTAACTTGTTTTCTGTGTTTTTCAAGAAAATGTGATTGTTAACCCTAAATTTTAAGCAAATTTGGACATGCATGCATTGAATTGGGGCTTAGGAAAGATAGATGTTCTAAATCTTATTTTTCTTGCTAATGCATTGATTGAAAGAAACATTTGAGAGTTAATCAATGATGATCATAATTCATAGCTACCTGGATGATTGAAATGTCAAGTGAAAAAGCCAAAGATGGTGTAGTTGAATCTCCAAATTTACCACATTGTTTATGAACAAGAAGTAATAATCCACAAAAGAACTTCAGTTCATCACTGAAAATACACAAGATTTTCTTAAATCTATTGAAATGCAAACTTTGCCTTGTTTTTTTGGGGAAATTAGTGTGTTCAATGTTTAATCATTACCCTAATTTTCATGAGCAGCATTGGCATCATCACATAGAACACTAGTTTTCATGTCTCAATTTAACTTCATAGGATGAAAGATCAATGCTTCTAATCATTCATGTCCTTAAACATGATCATTGCAATGCTAGTTCTAATTTCTATGAATACTTCTTATGATTGCTTTGTTTTAATTAATAAACTATGGTTCATTTCACAACCACTTTATGTATCAATCTAGTTGCTTCTCCCAAATTTGATTTCAATGATTTCAACATTCGCATTCGAATTTGCAGAAGCTGGATCATTGACATTGAAGGACTAGCAAAGAAAGTGAAGAACAATACACTGCCATTATCTGATCAAATCAAGGACATTGGAGCATACTGCGAATGTCCAAAATGTCATTATCTCATTGATCATACTGATGTATGCTACAATGAATTCAACAAAATCTTCAATCTCAGTTCATAGCTTCATATATAACATTACTGAGAATATTCCCTTTGCCTTTTGTGTAGGTTTCTCCTGAGTTGCCAGGCTTTCCGGCCGGCGTGAAGTTTGATCCTTCTGACGTAGAACTCTTAGAACATTTGGCAGCAAAATGTTGTGTTGGGAACAAAGAGGCTCATATCTTCATCAAAGATTTCATTCCAACTATAGAAGGAGACCATGGAATATGCTACACACATCCAGAAAATCTTCCAGGTGAGGTTTCTCTAGTTACCATTTCTTTTCATGTAAGCTAATTACTTAAAATCAGGGTTCCTTATGAACCTTATTCCTTATTAGCAGATTGGTTTAATCAAATATCAATAGGCATATAACAAAGTAAACTTGCTTGGATTGTGGATTCGCAACACGAAAACTAAAATCGTGCATGAGATATTATAAAACGATGACCAATTACTCAAACTCGCTAAGTCTCAATTACACCCAAAATACCTCACAGTACTAAATCAAATGGTGTGTATACTCTCAACTCGCAAGAGAAGTAAACAAGAACAAAAATACTTCTCACCGATACAAAGAGAAGACACAAATGATTATAACAAATCTTCTCTGACAACCAAAAGAGTAACTAAATAGACTTTGGTACAAAACTAACTTAGAGAATTAACCTTACAAATATTCACTCTAACAACACTAATTTTAACTCATAACTCAAATTCCACACATCTAAAGCACCAATCTCTTAGTTTGAAAGTTGAACAATTTCAATTTGATCTTTGTTCATTGACCAAGCATGTTGAAACTCCTTTTGACTAGTAGTTACAATTTGATCACCTTGCATCCGAGTAATAACATCCGAATCGTCGATTATAGGATTCAATCAAAAACATTGCAAGTCTGAAACTAAAGCAGAGTGTTCAAATTCCAGAATTCACTCATATTTGTGAAGCTTAGCCAAACTTAAATTGGAAAACAATAATGTAAACTCATGAACTTAATTTAGGGACCTAATCTCAAATAAAAGGTCCTAGAACATGATATGTCACATTCTCAAATAAAATTAGGCCTGCGTTGTTTTCATTTCAGGTGCTAAGAAAGATGGAGCCAGTGTTCATTTCTTTCACAAAACAACCAATGCATATGCTACCGGACAACGAAAGCGTCGAAAGATTAACCATGAAGAAGGCCTAAGTGAGGAGCATGTTCGCTGGCACAAGACCGGTAAGACCAAAGCTATAACAGACAATGGAGTACACAAGGGCTTCAAGAAGATCATGGTTCTTTACATAAGGCCTAAGAGAGGTGCAAAGCCGAATAAATCGGAATGGGTGATGCATCAATACCATCTAGGGAGTGAAGAAGGTGAGAAGGAAGGTGAATATGTGGTTTCAAAGATTTTCTATCAGAAGAAGAAGCAAACTAAGAAGAATAAGCAGAATCCATCTGTGGCTGAAGATTCTGTCATGGCATTACAAGCTAGTCCAAGAACACCAAACCCGAATCCACCAAAACGGCCTCGGACAGGAAAATATGCTGACTGTGATGACAATTTTGATGAAACTGACCTTATTCCTTTCACTCAGGTAGTTGATCATCTTTTTAGTAAAACTCAAATGAAAAAGAGAATTGAAATATTCCCTTAATTCTATGTTAGGCATATATATATGCATTCTTTGATTTGTTTTTATTTGGAATTTTGATGTGATGGATTAGGATGGAAAGCATTCTATATATGGAGAATCACATGCCCCACCACCATCTCAAGTTCATGGTGATGACAATAATGGAGGCTTTAACAACTCAAATGTAGATACTTCTTCTGCTAACCTAAATGATTCTGATTTGAAGTCCAACAATCTGAAAGGCTTTGCTTGCAATGCAAATGCAAATGAAAGTGAAGTGTTTGGGAATGTGAATAATCTTGATCTTGATTACCCGGGACTGGACAATCTTCTTGATTTTGATCTTCCTGTAAGCATTCGCTCACCCTTTTCGTTGTAGGGTATGTTCCATTCGGGGTGTAAAATTAAAATGGAATGAAAGTTTTCATGGATGAACATTGAATGTAAATTGTGAAAGTTTAAAGATGAAAGTTGATCCATGAAATTGTCCATCCTATTGTCATCATGCAACCAAACATATCACTATTATACCCATCGATAAGTGTCTCAGAACAGAAAATACAAAGATACCGATATAACAAAGATAGAGGACAAGGCACAAACATTGTTTTTGGACCTAGTTTACTATGTCCTAGAATATAAGTTTTTATAAATAATTTTTTTTAAAAAATATCTAATTGTATTTCTATCCTAAGACAATTATCAAATAGTATCTTTGTGTTCTTTTTTATTATGTTAACATGCTCTAACCTATATGTGATTCTGAATTTGCATGCAGAATTTGGAATCTTGTTCTGAGGAAAGTTTCCTTCAATGGCTGAACATACCAGAATAATGTTGTTTGCTGAACCAAGTTGTATTTGACACCAATGCATAGTCCCAGAAGTGATATCATAAGGCTGAACTATTTAGCTTAACTAGGTGTAAGGTTTTTTCTGTATTTTAACTGTTTGTTCCTCTTTCCATGTTGTATTGTAAAAAGTGTTGTTAGTATTTGTTTTATGGGTCGTGTCCAGAGACGGACAATGTTATTATTTGTTCGGGTTTAGAGATCAGAGTTTAGAGTGGATTTTAATGATGAAATATTTTAACTAGTAGATGAAATGTTGTAGTTTGGTCAACTGAGAATATCAAGTTGTATTTATGTTAGTAAGAGTGGATTTTAACTATCTTAAACAAATATTTAAGGTTCAAATATTGTTTTATGTATGTAATTATGAATATTTTTGTATTTTTTATGGATAATGATATATCTTTGGATTATTACAAATCCCACAACAAATACTAAAGCTAAAGCTATTTGGGATCCTCAAGTTCTTCAGGATTCTATGAGAGCTACTTCCTTTAACGATTGGCTTCGAGCGGCTCTTTCTAGTAAAGAATCCTTTGTTGGTACTAGCATCTGGTAGATTTGGAGGCACCGTTGTAATGAGATTTTCAATTCAAATGACTCTTGGTCAGATTATAAGGTAGTTGTACTTGTTCGTTGTGCGGCTAATGATATTGATTCTTGTGCAGAGAAATTGCGTGTTCTCAGTTACTCTCATCTTAGCTTGATTTGGGATCCACCTGTAAGTAATTCCTTTAAAGTCAATTATGATGTTAGTATTAATTTAAATTTGGAGTTTGTGGGTTTTGATTGTATTATTAGGAACTCTTATCTCTAGGTGCTCTGATTCTATAAAAAAATGGAGCATTTTTAGACGTGAGTTGTTTGCAGTTTGACGTGGACTTCTTTTGGTTCGAGATTGCGGTCTTAGACAGATCATTTGTGAAACTGATTGCTTAGATGTGTTTTTGACTCTCCAAAACCACACTAAGTCAGTTGCATCTACATATAGTGATTTTCTACATAAAATTCATGAGCTTATAAATAGGGATTGGAGTGTGCAATTTAACTAGATACTAAGAGAAGCTAACTAAGCGACAGACTGGCTTATTAAATATGAGGCGAAAAATTCATCTGATCATGTCATCTGGACTGAGCCTGCTGACATAATCTTAAATATATTCTGTGTTCTGATGCTAATTTAGCTGATTAATTTGTTTTTTTTCCGTTGTGCATTTTCTTTGGACACCAAAAAATTCCACAACAAAATCTCATTAATAGTTAGTGCTATAATAATAATAATAATAATGCATACATGAGATACTTTTTGGAAAAATTTTAATTGAGGGTAATAACTATTTACCAAAAAAGATTTTTGGTTTGTAGGCTTTTTTTTTATCATGAAAATAACCATATTTGCATATTTTATTATGAAAATTAAAAATCATCAATTTCTTAGCAAATTGTCCTTTTTATGTCTTAAGTAAGCATTACAAGTAGAATGATAAAAGTTGAAGACAATTTGTTAGGTGAGAACAAATTTAATTTTCAAAAATCAAGTTTAAAAAGTTTGCTTTTGCCTCTTGTATATAGTACTTTTTCTCTTTACATATGAGTTAAAGCCTTAAAAGGCGAAATATTTTATTTTGTTTTTCACTAATAAATTTTTAAAAAAATCTCGCTAACGCGATTTTATTTAATCCATTATCCATTATATATATATAATTGGACAACCATAAATTATCAGGTGACAGCTTCTCATTATCTCTAAATTATAATATTTTCCGCTTTTTTTTCCCTCCCTAATTGAAGGCTCATCCATTCGTTGCTTCTATTAATTTTAATTTCTCACCCTTCTCTCACGTGCAGTTAAAACTCACTCACAC
>JASCZI010241885.1:6045-23114 GCA_036250425.1 Stylosanthes scabra | reverse complement strand
GTACATAAAAAATTAATCATATATATATATATATATATATATATATATATATATATATATATATATATATATATATTCTTTTAACTAAATACTCTGCTACTAAAATAATCAAATTTATCATAGTAAAATAATTATTTTTTTACCTTAGGATAATAAATAATTTTATAAAATACTAAATATGTATTTTAATAAATAACTGATTGGTGACTGATTATAGTTTTTTCTTTTTTTTACCTATATCCCTATAAAATTCAATAGTATTAAGATCCACACATTATTTTGTGATAAAAAATTTATCATGAGTCGCGCTAACTAGAATTTGAAATTATTTAAAACTATATTTTTTTTTAAATTTGCAAAACTTATATTATTCAATCTCAACCGTGAATTATATAAGAATATTGAGACCCTTATACAACCAAGGAAACAAAAAAAAAATCTCTTCTAATAATTTCTTTTTTTAATATTAGAAAAAAAGAGATTCTCAGATAGAACACACAAACAAAAGAAGGCAATAATAAAGCCAATGGTTAAGGGAAGAAAAAATGCATGTTCCAAAAACCATTGATATGCTTATCTATTGAAAACCATGTTAAGGAAAATGACTTGTTAAAAAGTATAAATCTCTCAAGCAAAATAATAATAATAATAATAATAATAATAATAATAATAATAATAATAGAAAATGACAAATATGCTCCTAACATATTTAGAGTTGAAAAAATTTGCCACTCACCTTTGTCAAATATATGAAAGTCCCTACCCTTAAACAAAACAAAATAATAGTACACCAATGCCCCTCCGTTGAGTTGACCTATATGACCGTAAAGAAGGATTTTCATACAAAATAGTTTCTAATTCTTCTTAACATGGTGACGTTAATATTAATTCGGAACCGTTAACAATCACATCTGCAGTCTCCATTACGGTCATATTGATCAACTTAATAGAGGGACACTGGTATACTATTTCCTTGAAAGTTTGGGACTTTCATGCATTTCACAAAGATGGCAGTAAATTTGACTAATTTTTAAATATCAGGGGCATATTTATTTTTTTCCCCAATAATAATAATAATAATAATAATAATAGGAAAATACCAAAAAAGGGTTAAACAGTCAAGCACACAATGAATTTGATCATTGAAGAAATGCAAAAAAGACTTAGTGGGAATATAAAATTTTAAGTCTTTGTGTGTGGTGGGGACCTATGAATGATTATAAACTCATCCACATTACACCAAAGAGTGTTTTCAAAGGAGAGAACTTTCTCTGAAGTGTTAAGAGCCACCCTTTCAGAATTGAAAGAAATAACCATGTCAATTTCCATGGAAAAAGAAAAGGGGGAAAAAAATATCCAGCTATTAATAATTGATTGGCACAACTTTGGCTAAGTCAATAGAGTCCACTATAATAATACACAAGGGGCAATTTTTTATTTGAAAAAAAAAAGAATTCAAATAGAAAAAAAGAGTATACACAGCTTTATCCAGAAAAGATTTGTCAGAAAACTATGTTTGAGGATGGGGAAAAAAAATTAAAAAAAAAAAAACCAATTTTAATGTGAAATCTCTTTCTGAATTTCATGGTGCATGCATTTCAAAAAAGCATAACACTGATATCCTTTTGGTACTTTATCCATTTGACCAAAAAAGATAAAGAGATTAACAAAGTAACAATGTAATAATGGCAGATTCTAGAGCATCAAATGCTAAAAAACTCTGAATGAAATTCAAGAAAATAAGGTGGTTAGTTAGAACATGAATATAACTTAGTACAAGAAATGCAAAAAGACCTTGTCAAAAAGGTTGGTATCCTCTTGCTATTATTATTATGCTACCAATGTCAAAAGCACAAAAAGTTTGTTAAAAGCTATTAACTATTTCCCTCACAACCAGCTCCTCATACCAGAGAATCTCATATGCACCCATGCCAAATTTCAAACTGAGAAATACTTGCAAGTTCTTGGAACACATTTTATGGTAAATGTGTTACAAGAGCATGAAAGTGTTTCTTCTGCTTAAGAATATCCCTTTTCAAAAGAATGGCCTAAACTACATTGGCTTGGTTCCAAGGTGGTATTTGTACTTTTGAATCTTGGCCAATGGTGCTCCTTTGGTGTGCTGTTATAGACAACAGCAACAATTGTCCAACCTTAAAGAAAACAATGGTCATGTTTCAAAATCAGCCACTTTCTCTTTTGCAGTTACCTGGCAAAAGGTACTTGTATTTTTCAGCATTGTTCAACAAATACGAAGGAAGATGTACTGCTGAATAAGAATGAGGAATAGGCCCCAATTTCCCAATGATCTCCTTAAATGTATACTCTTCGGGAATCATGTCAAATAGGTCGGATCCTTCGCATATCACATTCTGAATCCTGTTTGGGTTCAAGTAATGCGGAAACCTCACCCGGTCGTTATGGCTGTATGCCTTCATCTTGAAGATGAATTCACTTATATGACGGAAACAGAAGCTACAATGCCAGCCTGCATCCGACAACAAGACGTCGGATTGCCTATAGTGGGCATAATGTGTCTTGCCGGACTGGTATCTATGTGCCGAAGCTCTCCAACTTTTGTCATCGAGAAAGAACTCGAAGGAATACAAGTAGTTCCTCATTTGAAGATGAAGAATCGGAGGGATGTCATCACACCACCTTAAGAGATTAATCGTGTGGGCACTGGGAATCTCATCAACATCAGACATGATCAAGAGATCGTCGTCTTCAATCCCTGCTATCTTCAGAAGCCGGTCCAATGCAACTCTTTGATACGCCTCTTCAACAAAAGGATTCTCTCCCTTCTTGAACCTTCCTCCAATCTTCCCATACGTGAGCCGAGACTCAACAAACTCGAAATTCTTCCTGTTGCTCGCAAAAAGCAACGGCTTAGGCAATCCTGTGAACGTGGAGTTCGACTCGAGGATCACATAATGCGACACATATGGATACATTTCTTTCCACCGGATAGTAAGCATCTCAACTTCATTGCTAAACAGAACAGCATCGAAAACTCGCCTCGGTGATTCACGGATCTTCCAGCCATGAAGTCTGCACAAATTCTCCATCGACACATTCTCGTGATAGTAGTGAGGGATTTCATGGAAAGGCTTGGGCGGCGATTCCCAGAGCGGTCTCAGAAAATAGGATATTTTCTGGCCATGCAAATACAGAAAGAAAACACCAATTGGAACAACCACAAACAAGAATATGTAAGTCTTGAAATCCAACCCTTTTAAAATACACCGGATTCGCGACAAGCTCAATGCTGCTCGAGTTCCCTGATCCATAAAAAACACAATTCAAAAACTACCTAAGTCACACTGAACAATTCAGTGATAAGAAAAAACCTCACAAGCTTCACAATACAAACAGAATTATTAACTACTCCTTCTGTTTCATAATAACTCATTCAAAGTAACAGAGATTATTAAGCAGAAGCACATGAGAATTGTTCAAAAGCCATGAAAACATGGATTGGGGAAATCCAGAAAAACAGAACTCAACAAGGTAGAATCACAGATACAAACATAATCATAAGAAGAAAAAGTATATCAAATTACCAAAAAATCCAACATGCATAGAATTTCTTTATAGCAAAAGAGAAATCAAATGAAAGTGGCAAATATTGTGAATGAACAAAACATTAAAAGTCCATAATTCAAGACCATAATCACAAACCACAGAAGTACAAAACCAGAGGAATTGGGCAAGATAATAAAAATCATTAACTAGTCAAATCATCAAAAAAAAAACTACTCAATACAATTAAGCTGGATTGAAAAGGAATAAACTTTGAAGAAAATTTGAACACATCCAAAGAAACCCAACACATTCCAAGTACCCATAATTTTGCATTGCCAACACAAACCTAAACCTTGCATGCCCATTAACAATAAAACAAAAAGGGCAAAAAAAGAATCAAACTTTTTTATACCAACAGAAAAAAAAAATGATTTTTTTAATTTATTTATAAAAAAAAGGTACCTGGGCAGTAACATCACCGCAGAAATCATCAGTTTTCTTTGAATTGTAGTACTCCTCAGACATGTTGGAGAAGAAGAACAGCAAAATTGAGGAGTGTGTGGTGTTATGAATCAGTAATCAGTAATAATAATAATAATTAAATAAATAATAAAAGAAGGTGAATCCACAGAACCCCAGAAAACCCAGAGAGGGAAGAACTCTTTCTCTCTCTAGAAAGTGGGGGGTGGTGGTGGTGAGTGAAGTGGTGTGTGTTCCCCAGGAAGAGTGGTGTGACGTCAATTATAGCCGTTTGGGGAAGGTGTCAACTGTGAAAAAGAAAAAACTGTGCTGGTTTTCTAGTTCTACCAATTCTTTTAATTAGGGTTTTTTTTTAGGATTCAAATGTGTTCTAATTTGGATGAAGATGAAGTGTAGAAAAGAAAGAAGGAATTTGGATTGAATAGAACACTCTTTTGTGGATCGTTTAAAGGGTTATTTATAAGTTAAGATTCAAGAATGAAGGATGTCAAATTGGAATTTAAAATCAAATAATTTCCATTTAAATTAATTTACATCACTAATGATAAGGTAAAAAGATATTTTGCATGGTTGTTCAATTGGATTATGCTTACTAGATAATTTTTAAAAAAATTTAATTTTGTTTGGTTGAAAAATAATTACTTTTTACTTGAATAGTTATCCAAAATAACAAATTTGATTAATTAATTAGACTATTGTGTAAACTGATTTTTAAATTTTAAACTCATTTTTTAAATAGTGTATTAAAAGATAAGTATCTTATATCAAATTAATTTATAAAAGCTTTAAAACTAAGTTTTTTTTTTCAAATTTTAACGGAATCAGAAAAAATCAAATAATTATCTTATAAAAAGCTTATTCGATATATCGAGAATATCGATATTTCAGTATTTTATTTGTTAATCTTAATTAATTCCAGTTATTGATCAAAATTAACACTAAAATACTGAAATATTGGTATTTCCGATATACCGAATAAATTTCCTAATTTATATTCAACATTTGAATATTTCTTAAGTTTAGAACACTTTTTAAAAATACAAAAAAAATAAAAGTTTTTCTTTTTAAAAATTTTCTTTTAATAATAATAAATGCATAAGATATTTAGAACTATTTCAAACACTGATATTTTTATCTTCTTAGCAAATACTTGTTAGCAAACTAGAAATAGAATGTTATCATCTTATTATCTTATTCTTATTCTTCTTTTACTATTTTGTTTAGATTGGCCAACTAATTTAACTTTCAATTCTTTTTTCCTTTTGAAAATGCTGGTTTCCAATATTATTGCCCATGAAACAACCATGTTTAGGAAGCTACAACAACTCAAACACTTTCTAAAACGCCCAAAATTTTCTGTTACTTTTTGTTTTAAACCAAAAATAAAATATCTATTAAAAAATAAATATTTATCATCTTAATTAGCTTGTCAATAATAGTATACCGTGTATAAAGCGAATGGGACCAAAGAAATAAAAAACTTTTGTTCAAATTTTATAATCTCATATGAGCCACTAGCTATATATGTGTGTGAAAAATTGAAAATTATACATCCCATATGTACTTTATGAGTCATTCAAAAAAAAAAGAGAAAATTTAGAGAGCTCATAGTTTGTTAGTCAGTAGGTGACTTTCTTTTCTTTTTTCTATTTTACCCAGTGTTCTGAAAATCGAACCGGACCGGCCGGTTCGACCGGAAAAATGGGAACCGATCATTTGTTCGGTCCGGTTCATATGCAAAAATCGGTTGGCATTAGACTGGTCAAAAACCGATTAAAATCGGTCAAAAATAGTGAACCGATCAAACCGGACCGTTTTTTAGCGTTTTTTAATTAAAAATTAATAATATTATATTTTAAATAATTTTATAATGATTTCAAATTATTTTATTATATATTTAAGTAAACGGTCCAATCTCGAACCTCTAAAATCTTAAATCAGTCACTCCACCGGTTCAGTGACCGGTCCGGTTCTCTAAACCTTGATTTTACCATCTACTATTTTCCTAATTACATTCCTGGGCTCTCTAACATTACTCAAAAGAAATTAGTATTTTTCAAAACTATAAAAATAAATTTCACTCTTATTAACAAGCGAGTACTTTACATTTAAGAAATAATTCAAAATTACTATATTTAAATTAATATCAATAATTTTATAAAAATAATATTCGTAATTATATATTTATAACATCTAATATTATATATTTAATTCAATATCGATTTATAAATGAAAACGAAAATTAAAATAAGAAAGTCATGATTACGTATTTATGGTTAAAAATCTTTGAATACCAAAATTTTCCCTAACTTTTTTGACATATATCAAGTTTTATCTTATTCATTTCAGAATTAGACACACATAAAAAGTATTCGTGAGAATTTTATGGATAAGGATATTGCGATCCAAATTTTTAGGTTAATTTCCATAAAAAAAAAAGGTGGGTACTTGATATTCTCATGTCAAGCAAATAAAAATTAAGATATAAAATTATCATTATATTCCTCAATTTTTATATTTTTCTCTTAAAAAAATTAAAAATCTAATTTTAATAATATATATAATAAAAAAAACATGTTCTAATTTATTTTTGAAAATATTAAAAATAAATTTAAATCATTTGTAATATTCAACAAATATTTTTTTATAATATTCGAATATAGTATTTTTAAACATAATATATTTTATAGTATAATATATTAGAATATATTTTTTTTTACTTTAAAACAAAAATAACTACTTAAATATCATTTACATATTGTTGTAACCTATTTGATGCTATATTTTAGCTTGCACATTTTTTTTTCCCATCCATTATCCATTATAGTATCTAAAAGTGGAATTTTCTTTTCAAGTTTCATACATTAAACCTAAATTAAAATCTTTAATTTCATAAACCAATGCAAGCATGGATTTGAGGGACAGCACATTTTAAGGTGGTAGAGAGAAGTTATGTCAAGTTGTCCCATTTCTGAGAGAACTAGGTTTAAGGTTTTTGCCCTTTTGATGAAATAGCATCTTTAAATTGATATAACCAAAAAGAAAATAATAAAAAGAAGAGACAAAAGATTTTAGAGTGTTGACATGGGAATGACACGATTCAAACAAGGAAGAGCCGTGTTTCCTTAACTCCTCCAAACATTCATTTAGCAGATAAATAAATATTTAAACACTTTTTTACTCATAAAACCACAAATTAATTTGTAAATGACCCAAAATAAGGGAGAAGTTTTGATCCACCATTAATTCCCTTTGGCATTGTAATCACGGACTACCAAGATGAATACAACAAAACAAATAACTAAACTATTACAACAAAATAATCAAAACTATATAGGGTTCAATTTTTTTCGTTCAATATTTTTTTCTAAAAACGTTCAATCATATATAAATAGATTTTATTTTTGTGTCTAAAAAAATGTTCAAACTCAAAATTTCTTACAACGGAAAGAAGTAATGTAATATGAGTTATAGCATATATTAAATAGGTTTTGTTATTGCATAAATATTTGGCATTTAAATTTTTTTCGCCTTATTAAATACCTCCATATACATAGTTTGTGATTTTGAATATATAAATCTATTTATTTTATATGATATAAAAATACATAATTAATATTTAAATTCGTCTTTTAAAAATCTTATTACCCATATTAGCTATTAAAAGACACAATCCTAAGTTAAAGATAAATTATTTAAACAATCATACTAGGTAACCAATAAAAATTTAGGTAATAATTTAAATTAGATGTTCTATTTCTTTATATTTTGGATGTTCTGTTTTTAAGTTTCGGATATTCTGTTTCTAAAAAAATATAAAGTTAGCTGAAACTACTTTAGGTTTCGGATGTTCTATAAACAATAATTTCAGATATTCTATTTTTTGTTAATTGATTTGTTAGTTAAAAAATTATTAATTACCTGTAATTTTTCTTATTTAAAATGATTGTGAAAAAAATTTATTACTCATATTAACCCTTAAAAAGTATTGCCTTAAACCCAATAATAATAATAATAATAATAATAATAAAAGAGGAAAATATATATGTGATACACCAAAAGCTTATTATCCTATACGGAACTCGCAAAGCATATTCTCCTAATATAATATTGATGCTCCCTAAATTGCTAAAATGGCTATCTTTTTCTCAGATTGGGATATTTGATGTGATTTTATATTATGTGTCTCTTTGAAAGAGTTAAGAAAACATTGAGCTTTACATGCATGTGCGAGCCATATTATATATGAGTAATATCAGCCAGTCAACGTTAGAGAGTCTATAAAAAAATCCATAAGTGTAATTAAAAAAATAATAATTGATAAAAAGAAAAAAAAATTAATATTAATTCTCTATAAGCTTCCTAACGTTGGCTCTCAAGATTTTCTCATTTTGTATTTATATATATCATCTTTTCTTTTCTTAGTGGCTCTTATTATTAATTGGATGATTTTATTCTATATATTCGTTTTGGACGTAGCCATTTTAAGATTACAAAATATTAATTTGGACATTAAATTTCACATACACAAGAATAATCGGTTTTTTAATTTAATAATTAATAACGTATCTTTTTTTATTTAAACTTTTGAGACGAATGGTACATACCAAAATTTATATGACAAAAACAGTCAAGAGTTGATTTTTTTTTATTAATTTAGTATAAAAAATAAAAAATATTTATCGAAAAGTTTATAAAAATAATTAGTTATATATTTCCTCATATCATATCATATATCTTGAATTTCGGGACGAATTATATCATGATATATACAAATAAAGAGTATAATAAAGTGGAGTAATTTTACATACTTTTATCATATTGCAATTTTTCCCATATTATATTAATTAGAGGACTTCTTATTATTATCATTGAAAGACTATATATTTCTCATATATAAAAATAATAAGGATACCAACGGGATTAATTAATAATTAATAAGTAATTAGATATGTGTTGCTTTATGCTAGCTTGTTTGGTTACTATAATTTTGTAAGTGTCCGATGATTAAGTGAAAAGACTAAAAAGCCACCATTGTACATTTTGGATATTCGAAAAAGACACTCTTGGAAGACATGTCTCCCATTGTTAGCTTTCTTGGTCCTACATATGCACAAGAGAATAATTATTTGGAGATACTATAAAGATTAAAATTAACTTATATAGTTTAAGCACCAAAGTCTCAAGGTGACGGTTAAATCAAAGTTGATATATATAGTATAACATAATATAATATTAATATAATAATTAATTTTCACCACTACTTGTGTGCGTTAATCTTTAAGCTTTATCATCATCAATGAATGACAATAATAATAACCCCATAGCACTGAGTTAAAAATATATACTTTTATGCAAGCTGTTTTTTTATGATTTATTTATTTATTTTTGAAAGGAATGAAGATTTGTAATATATATAACACTTTTAAAAAATGTTGTAGATGCACGCATAAAATTAAGGGAAAATGTTATATTAGTTTTTTTTTTAATGACATATTAGTTTAAATATATATATAACTACCTCTCCAGAACAACGTAACTAATAATTAGTTTTTCATTTTTTAAATGATTTTGACAATATAATATAAAGTTCTTAAAAAATGTCCCATATACATTAAAAATTAACTATTAATCACTATATATTTGTGTATATTTATACATATTAACTCACACATTTTGTTCAGAATAATTATCTATCAGAATAATCAAATTTAATATAAATAAAATAGTCAAATTTGTAATAAAAATAATTAAATTAGGTTTACAGTACTACAGTAGTATAATAAAATTCTGTAATGAGATAATACATATATACTTCATTAAGATAAATGATAATAATAATTGATTAGTAACTAATTTTAGTGTGTGCAACTTAATTAAAAATTCTTTTAATTTGCACTCTTCAGAACTAATATCTTAGCAGCTTGTTTCATATATCTTAGCTTTAATTTCTCTTCTGCCGATAAAGTCCAAGAGAATCATAAAGTGCCTCAAGCAAGAATCGTCAAGAGATTAGATGACAAGAATAAAACTTCAATTTTCTTCACAAATACAGAGGTAAGAGACAAATGAATTAAATATTGTGCCGAACCATTTTATAGAAAAAAAGAACAATAACTAATTAACAACAATATAATGAAAGGGTAAAATAACGACTGCATACTAAAATAATTTTAGTAAAATTAAAGGGATAGTCTTATGGTCACCAAAAAAAAAAGGTGGTCTTATATATGAAATCATGAATTAAATTTAACTAACTCAAGTCGATAAGCTGTAGCTCATATGGCATTACTTTCTTTCCTGTTGTAAGAAGTCTCGAGTTCGAATTTTTCTTTAGACATAAAAAAAAAAAACTTAACTAACCCAAAGAAACCTCGGCATGTTTGGTCAGTTTTTTTCTTTTTTTTTTTAATGGTATTTTGTAGTTAGACAGATAAAAACTAATCCGCCACGTTTAGTTAGAATAATTTTTTCCTGTTGGTTTATAATATAATAAATCAAAAGTGCAATTACCAATCTTGAATATTATGGGTGATCCACCCAAGTAAATAAATTCAATTCTCATTCTCTAAAGAGAACTGAAACCAGAAGAGATGACTAAGAACTTACGTGCCGACTTACATTTGTGGGTCGGGCAGTAATTTTTTTTGGTGCTATTAATGGTTTGGTTAGAATTTTCCTTCTATGGTTTCTTCGTTTTTTCCCCCAACGAATTTACCCGCTTTGGTCCATTCACATCCCAAAGTTTTTTTGGACAAACGTCCCAAAGTTTAAAGTGAGTCCAGATTCTATATTTTTGAAACTAGATCTTCTAACGAGCCCAATATGGGTTAATGGGCTGGGCTACCAAAAATAAATTTTTTGGGTTTCTGGCGGTTAATGAGGCCTCATTGTGCATTGAGCATGGTTGAGGTGACAGACATACAAATCTTCAAAAGCAAGTGTGGCGTTAACGCACTCAAACTGCAAGCTCTTGCTGACTTTTGCTGTTTCTTTATGATTAAAACCAAAAAAAAAGAAAGAAATTCAATTATTAAAAATAAAAAATAAAAATAAAATACACGAGCGAGTGTGATTGTGTTAAAGCAAGCTTTCCATTTTCTTCCTACGATCGATACCTTTCTCTCATGCACCCATTATTCTCATTACAAAATCGAATTTTTAGTTAGGGTTCTGATAAATCCTCAATCCTCAATCATCATTCTGATATTTGATTAGTTTCTGGTGAACTCCGTGATCAATGAAGATGGATTTAAGGTCCGGTTACAAGGTAAATACTTCAGCTCAAATTCAGTTCTTTTTCTTTGTATTTTTGTAACATTTTTTTTTTTTAAATTTATTGTTTTTGAGAGGTTATGGTGAATTTGTGCTTGTTTAGAAATTAATTAGTTGTTTAATTCGATTGATTTGAATTTCTGCAGGGGGTTGTTGGGCTTGTTTTCGGCAACGAGAGTTCTTCAGATGCAGATAGGTAAACTAGTTCTTCAATGTTATTAACGTAATAAATGTAATTGCTATTGGAGGTTTTCTGCAACTGTAGTTAGTTAGTTAGTTAGTTCCTATCCTTTTTGTTTTTTCTTGATTACATATGCTATAAACTTTAAAGTAATGGGCCCTGAAGAATGTTCAGTGTTCTTGATTTGCTATAAGAATGTGATGTTGTTTAAGTGCATTGTGGATTTGTTCATTTGACTGAATGTTAAGTGAGACATTCACTCTACTTAACTAGTTTTCTTTCCCTTTTCTCTATTTCATCATTTTCAATTATCCGGGTACTTTTTTTATTTTTTGTTTAAATAATTTGTTGTTTAATCTTACCACAGTAATGAGTTCCTAATACTTAATGCTACATGCTTGGTATTTATCTTGTAGCTATGTTGAGCGGTTGCTTGACCGGATAAGCAATGGTAAACTAGCAGACGACAGAAGAAATGCTATCATTGAGCTTCAGGCTGTTGTCTCAGAAAATCAGGCTTCCCAGTTAGCATTTGGTGCAATGGGTACACTCAAATGAATTGTTTTATTCCGTTTTTCCTTTTGTTTATTTATTTTTCATTTAACAATTAATGCTTGTTTGCAGGATTTCCTGTAATGCTAAGTGTCTTAAAGGAAGAGCGTGAAGATGTTGAAATGGTGACAAACTTTCCTTCCCTATCTTGTCTCCTGTCTAATTGTTTTGTATTGCTCAAGGCCTGTGCCCTGATCCTCAAGTTCATTGTTAGTTATAGGACAAAATAAGGGAATATGAAAATAAAAAAACTAGAAAGTGAAATTTCTGAGCTTCTCTTTCAGCAGCTCGATATTAGATTCATATTCCAGTTTACCATGCTAAATATAGAACACAATACCATCTTTACTTTAGGACTACATGATATGCTGAATTGGAATAATTGTCCTATTTTACATTCTGTCATTCCTAAAGCAATTTCCCAATTTTGGCTTTGAGTTTATTCAGTGAACTTGTTTACTTTTTCCTTTTGGGAATGGATAAACTTTCCTCAGTATTGGCCTTTAGTTTGCCCTTTTTCTTTTAATATATTTTAGAGACTGATGCATTACTCAACTTACTTCAGGTTGTCATAAGTTGCTTTTGTTAATCTCGTTTAATGATGTTTATAGCTTCATAGGGCCATAGGCTTTGCTATATATTGTTTTTGTTTATGATTATTGAATGTTAATTCATTGCTGTTGTTCTTTGTTTCTTGGATTTGAATTCCCTCTCATGTTCTTTGTTTCCATGAAGGTTCGTGGTGCCCTGGAAACTCTAGTAGGTGCACTGACTCCCATTAATCATGGAAAAGTGTCAAGTAATGAAGTTCAGCCAGCTTTGATGAACACTGATTTACTATCTAGAGAAGCAGATAGTATCTCTCTCCTTCTAAGTCTGTTGGTAAGAATTTCCTTCTAATCATAGGATGTATTTTCAATCGGTTCCGCTATCCACACACCCTTTTAGTAAACACCAAATTGACACCCGTATAAAATACGGTGATTGAGGCATTAACCACTTTCTCCTTTTTGTGGTGCGCTTGTAATAACCGTATTTTTATACGGGTGTAAAGCTGGTGTTTGATAAAAGGGTGTGTGGATAGCATTGAATTATGTCCCCAGAAGTTTGCTAGGAAGAGGATGATTTCTATGTGCGGTACTATACTCATCATATCATCTTCATCATCTTTCCTTTGGGGTACTTTGATAGGAAGAGGATGATTTCTATGTGCGGTACTATACTCTGCAACTGCTGACTGCCCTTCTCACTAATTCTCCACAGAGGTATTGATTTTATAGATTCTATTTGGATTAGTTCCTGAAATTATTAAATCATCTTGTTCGGTAAAGGCACTTGCTGGGTTCTTCTTCAGGTTGCAGGAAGCTATATTGACCATCCCTCGTGGAATAACACGGCTAATGGATATGCTTATGGATCGCGAGGTACAAGACTTGAAAGCTCCACAGTCTTCTCAGTAACTTTTTCAAACCTAATTGTTGTATTTTCTCTTATGGCTACACAATATATACTTGTTTAAACCTTCTTATTTATGTTGGCTGGTAAAGTTTCAATAATTATTGTGGTGACAATCTGGTTCTCCGTAAAAAAAATTACCATTGGAAATTGGAATATTCTAATATTGGTTGCCCATTGATCCTCATTTTGAAAGAAAGCTTGAGATCTAATAATCAAATTTTACATCCAGGTAATAAGGAATGAGGCACTATTGCTTCTTACTCACTTGACTCGTGAAGCTGAGGTAAACTTTTTGTTCTAATAGTATTTTTTGTATTTATTTTGTTGGATGATAGAGAGTTTGTCTCATTTAAATTTATTTAATGATTATAGGAGATTCAAAAGATTGTCGTCTTTGAAGGTGCATTTGATAAGATTTTCAGTATCATAAGAGAGGAGGGAAATTCAGATGGTGGAGTTGTTGTACAGGTGATATATTAATACTGTTAGAATAGTTAACTAAATTTGTTTTATGTGCTTCATGATGAAGCCTACTAACCCATGGTTATGGTCTACTTGGAGCTTGCAAATTTTGCTTAAGTCCTTGAATATACAAATATTTTTGTTTTGGGATAGATAATAGGAGATTAGTTAAATGAGTCTTATAATTTATGACATTAGACTTCTGTGACATTGTCTTTCCAATACCAGTTACTTCAGATTTGTATAATTGATCACCTTTTGTTTATACCAAGTGTTGAAAAGTGATTTTTATGATCTTTGGTCAAGTGAGCTTCATTGGACTTTCAGGAGCTTTTATCCAATAATTACAAATTCTGTGGATACTTTGCAGGACTGCCTTGAATTGTTGAACAACTTGCTTCGTAACAATGCATCCAATCAGGTTTGTTGACTCTATTCTGTTTATTCAGTTCTAATCCTGTCCTGGTAATGAGATCAAATATGTGTGGTTCAGGTACTGTTAAGAGAGACCATAGGACTTGATTCATTGATATCAATTTTGAAGCTGAGAGGAAGTGCTTACTCTTTTACTCAACAGAAGGTTAGATTCTTTCAATTTTTTACTTGAGTTTTTTTAGTGAACCCAAATAGCTAACTGTTTTTATAAACACCCTGCTAGTAGACAATCAATCTGCTCAGTGCATTAGAAACCATTAAGCTTCTTATAAAGGGTTCTGAGGCTGATCCTGGGAAAGACATGAATAAACAGGCAAATAAGACAAATTTGGTTCAGGTTTGTCAAGAACTTATTCTTATTATGATTGCATACACTAGCAATCTGGTAATCTCATACTTCCATTTTATGTTGACTTGATTGTAGAAAAAGTTATTGGAGCATCTGTTGATATTAAGTGTTGAAAGCCAGTGGGCACCTGTTCCAGTTCGATGTGCGGTAAGATAAACTATCAAAACCAGAAAAGGGTTCTTTTTTATTTGCCTCTAGAAAAAGTTTCTCTAAGAAAGCTCTAGTTACATTTTACTGTATAGATAAAATGAAATGTCCTTTGTAACGTAAAGTGATAAAAAGATCCGGCAATCCTCTGTTTGGTTGCATTGTTATATTTAATCCTGTAGAATACACAACATCTAGATATGGTTGTTGTCATGAACTATTGTCTCAAAAAGGGGTGCTCAGGTTGATATTGTTTTACTCTCTCTTATAGGCAATGCAATGTATTGGTGATCTGATTATTGGAGACTCAAAGAATCATGATCTTCTTGCTAGCAAAATTCTTGGAGAGGAGCCACAAGTTGAGCCTGCTCTGAATTCTATACTTAGAATTATTTTGAGGACTTCTAGCATGCAAGAGTTCATTGCAGCGGATTATGTTTTCAAATGCTTTTGTGAGGTTGGTTATGCATGCATACTCATAAGGTTTTGTTCCTCAAAAGCATTCCTTTTGGTAACATAATATTAATAGATTTTTAGTTAATAAAGTCTGGTACTACTCTAATTTATCTTACTGTATCTAAATCAGAAAAACTCGGATGGCCAATCAATGCTGGCTTCTACTCTAATTCCACAGCCATATTCCATGACTAATGCAACTCTTGAAGAAGATGTCAATATGTCTTTTGGAAGGTTTGTTTTGTTATTGGATTGACTTACTATTCAAAGTTGCTTATAATCGAAATCTTACTGATAGATTTATACAAAATAAAAAAAATTACTGTTTTCCCCTAAATTTAGAGCAAATCCAAACATGCACCTATTTATTTTATTTGCAGATATGAAAATTAAATTTGCTTGATATAACAAAGCCCTGTTCATTTATAAATCCAAAATAATCACACTTTTGTTTGTATGCTTGTCTCAATCAATTTAATACTGTTAATCGTTTCCATTTCAGCATGCTATTACATGGTCTCACTTTGGGTGAAAATACTGGTGATCTTGAGGTATGTAGTATTAAAAGTTGAAAATGATGATATTGGTAGCCAATTCAGTGAATTATAGCTTTTTGGTCTTGGTCTTGTACAATGGAAATTGAAAATTTTTTTTTTAAAATCCCTTTCTAAGCTAAAACTATCTTGCTAACATTGTGTCAATAATGTAGACTTGTTGCAGAGCTGCGAGTGTTCTATCTCATATATTGAAGGACAATCTCCCTTGCAAGGAAAGGGTATGCAATAATTCCCTATCTCATTGAATTCCTAGCTTTATTCTAGTACTAATTGTGGACGAGTTATGACCAGAGTTCATGTTTTCTATAAATGCTTTAATTTTAGCTCAATCCTTAATGACCAAAGAGTCAATGTGCGCATATGATATATCTCATTATTGCAGCGCAAAGAACAATAGGTCAAAACCCAACCTTCCCCTTTTAACTGTTGTGAATTTATAAAGAGAGGAGAAACATGTCATTTAAAGAACAAAGGGCCACCTCTTACCCCTGCTATTGTCAAATTTGTTTGTGTTCAGGACTAAGTTCACCATGAGTCAAATTATCATTACATCTTACTATTGGACATGCCTATTAATCTATGTTTTTAACTTTTTATTTATGTTAAGGTTTGAAAATAATTAGTGTAATAATAATAATAAATGTGAGATTAGTGAAGATGGTAAGCTCTTTAGTATCATAACCAACGGTCTTGAGTTTGAATATTGGAAGAAGAAAATTTATTTATTTATTAAGAGAAAGGCCAACATCAAGTACCCCAATTCTCTTTATATACATGTATAGAAGATAGCTGGATAGGTCAACTGGAAAATTAATTATACTAATAAACTAAAAGATGTATGCTTTTTTAATAATACCCAAATTTATTCCTAATGATGTTGTATCGGACAAATCATTCCCTTAAAAAAAATTGATAAACTGGTCCCTGATTTTTAGAATATTAGGCAAATTAGTCCTTGATAAAATAAAAGGACAAATAAAAAAAATAGACAAATTAATCCTTAATTTTGCTGCTTATATACTTAATCCTGCTGTACCTTTTCTGGTTGTTAGATTATCCATAAAAACAGAAACTTTGGTTGTGTTCAGAGTATCTTATGAGAAAAGTTGCAGGTTTTACGAATTGAAATTGAGCCACCCATGCAATCTTTAGGAGCTCCAGAACCACTACTGCATCGAATGGTTAAATATTG